>JABJVR010001850.1:0-18426 GCA_025773905.1 Chitala chitala
TGTGCTCTGGGATGGGCTCCAGGTTTCCCTGTGACCCTCACCAGGAATAAGCGGTTAAGATAATGGATGGATGGATTATCTGTGTTATCTATAGGTAACAATATGACTGGCACAATGAAGAAGTGTGGACACTTTTAACTGACAAAATACCTGCAGGCCCTCACAAACATAAAGGTGTTTTGGGAGATACCTGCAAATTTAGCCTCCAAACTCCATTTTCACAAGTTAACATAGGTAATATTGTCACTGTTTTTATGAGTTTTCAAGTTAAGCAGCACATTCTGTGAGCAGTGTTTCCTAAGTGCGGACACAACTGGGGCAGAGGCCGGCATTGTTCAGCCACAAACTAGAGTCGCAATTTGTTCAGATCCAAAGTCATCATAAATGGACTGATGAATTAATGATTTTGGCATGAAGACAGATGCCAAGAGGTGTGGAACTGCCTATGTTACACTTAACAGAAAAGTCTATACAGTGAACATATACATAAAAGTTATTTATCCTTTATGTGACTAAGTGGATTCATGATAAGTAGTTTATTTTCAGGAAAAAAATGTATCTTTACGTTAATCCAACAGGCTTTTGCTCAATTCAATGTACGTCTGTGGAATTGTGCATTAATGTCTGCATATGCAAAATACAGATTCATAACTTTTAAAAAGGGAGCTGTGGCAGAGAGATGGTGTGCACTGAGAAACGTCTGCTGGATTAACAACATTAAAAAAAATATTTACATTGGATGCACATAATTACTAAAAAGGGAGATTTAAACCCACAACCCCAGAGGTACATGATAAGAGGGCTACCCACAAAGCCACCATGCTGTGTGGGGTGATATTACTGCACAACCATCTTGTGTAACATTCAAAACATTTTCATTGTTTCACAAGGTTATTGAAACAGAAACGGTTTGAACAAAAATCAATAATGTTATGCAGATATTCCTCTGGAAGTGCAAGAATATTTAATCGTCATTTAATGATCTTCTCATGACATATGGCACCATGTTAACTACAAAGGGTTTTTATGTCAAGTACTTTGTGTATGGATGTATACATTTTCAATAGCCAAATGCTGGCTACTTTACTACAGCCGTACCTATAAACCCAAGGTTCCAGTGAAGTAAACCTTTGTTAAGCAGGTTTTAGTTCTGCGAGTAAGCTGGCATAGTGACTGAGTTGGCCTTTATTTTTTCCTCACTTTCTGAAATTGAAAATACCGCGTTGGGTACAACTGATCAGAGTAGCTCGCTAAGCCTGCTTCTGGAATATGTCTGTGATCACAGATAAAACATCACAGTATGAAAGGTGAGTTGTATTTAACTTTGAATGCTTTTTTGAGTATTAAGAAAAGCAGTATATAAATAAAATATATATTATTATTATTATTATTATTATCGTATGATGTACCTCTGTAGCTGACAATATGATCAGTCAGGTTTAATCTCGTAAGGCCTACACGTCTCCCTGCTTCCCACCCCTGCTCACCCCTGTCTGCCTCGAGCCTGACGACTCTTCTCCTCCTTGTCACCTCTCCCTCGGGACGGTGAGCGAGTGCGAGACCCCCGGGGGCTGCTGGAGCTGCGCGAGGTGCCCGGATTCTTGTAACCCTGAGAGAGACCACTGGCAAGTTTAAACAGCTTGCGCAAAATCCCGGTCCCACTGGGCACCACGACACGCGGCTGTGAGTTTCCAGCGTGGCACGTTCTCCAGAGAGACGCTCAACACTACCTGTACTGACACCACGCTGTTGGCGGCAGCTGTGCCAGGAAGGCCCATCCAGTCTGGCACGTTCATACTGTTGTCGCTGTTGGCACGGAGGAGAGGGTGCGGCCGAGGGATAGCGAGAGAGCGGGCACTCTCTAGTCTCTGGGGGGCATATTTGGGCTTCTCAAGAAAGGGCACTGACAGAAAAAAAGAGACAAGGGGCAAGGGAGGTGAAGGGGCACAAATGTGGTAAAAAAAAAAAGTGAGGATAAAGCATGGCAAAGAGATCAGAAGAAAATTAATCCAAGATGACAATTAAAATAAACAAACTGAAAGTCTAGTGGAAAAGTTACCATTATTAACTGTGAAAACCACATTACGGCCTCACGAAGAGGAGAATGTTAATCTTTAGAAAGTGTAGCAGTTTGTAAATTTTATGTCTAATGACAAAGAGTATAATAACAAACAGGACAGTAAGATAGACATGCATCAAGGACAACTCCACACACAGACATGAGCATACATGGAAAATAAATTGTTTGTAAATACATGCTAACAAAAAAAAAATGTAGTGGACCCATAAATTCAGGTTACAGCACATTTAGGGTGTTTTCACACCTGCCTTGTTTGGTCCATTTGAACCAAACAAACTCTGGTTCGTTTTCCCCCTTGGCGTGCCTCATTCGGGTGGGTCTGAACACAGCAATTGCACTCAAATGCGGACCAAAACAACGGCACCAAGACCCTTTACTGGAGGTGATCTTGGTGCAGTCGCAAACAAACTCTGGAGCGGTTCGTTTGTGGTGTGAACATGATTCCACTTCAGTCCAGACCAAATGTAAGTAATACACTGCAAGTTTTACCTAAGCTGCTTCCTTAGCAACGTGCACTGTGCATGCTGGGATGTGACAGAGCTAATGTGAACAGTTGAAATATCTGGCACTAGCAGTAAGCAGGACAATGAATTGCAATCTGACCTCCTAGACTTGCAATAAGGTGCGTTGCCAACTTGATATTTGGAAAGATAAGAACACCCATCAGTTTCTACAAGCAACTGATGAAAACACTGAAGTATTCAAAATGTTCAGCCAATGGCATAAGGAGAAGGAGTTTGTATGGTCTGCTGAACAGTGTCACGTACAAGTAAAAAAACTGAGGCAACAGTTTATGTTCTCATTCCTGCCCCAGACTCTTTTAACCAATGAGCAGAGATAACAGTCTCACATGACTGGTAGTGATGCATTTTGGTTCGCTTACACTTTTCCCCTGTGTGAAAAGAAACTGAACCAAGGAGAAAATGGGCCAAATATGCATGCTATTCTGCAGATTTGGACTAGTGCAAAATGAATGACAGGTTTGGAAACACCCTTAGAGACACACTGCCTACTGCATTAACTACTCTGCTACATGCAACACAGACCAAATAAATAAATAAACTCACCTACATCGGAGTCCCTGTGGTTTTTAATGATCTCTCCCAGTTCAAAATGGCCAGACATTATAGCTACCTGCAAAATGTGCAGCCACAGTCGAAGTGATGTTCTTCATTACAGGAATGTTCCATACTAGCTACTCTACACGGCTGCATAAACACAGTCAGTCAAACAAGTCCCACTTAGAACATTCCTCCTGTCTTACTCTGATTATATCCAACAATGACGTACATTTGCAATTTACTGTAATGCATGCTTCCTTCTACGGCTTAGTATTTTGGTTAAAACTAAGCCGGTTACCTGGAAGGGGGTTTGTCCATTGTTGTTCTTCGCCTCCTTACTGGCTCCTCTATAGAGCAAGATGCGGACACAGCTTTCCTGATAGGACCACAGTCAACCAATCAGAAAGGTGATGAATTGCTCATGGCTGAAGCGCAGCATGTCAGTCTGTCAGGTCCTTGGGTCGGAGCAAGGGGGCCTACGCTATGCCTGACGCGCTGCAATTTCTGAGCCGCTGATTTGTACTGGTCTAAAAAGATCACCACTGAAGTAATTATGCCAATAAATCTTCATTAAAAATCACTACTGCCACCACCCACAGCAAAGCAGTCCACCACTGTAAAAGCATGTCACGGTATAATGTTATGGCCTCCAACAAAATAATAATAAGGCAAGACTAATGACATTCATTCGTTCTTTGCCTTAACCATTTCAGATTAAAATGAATAGTCTGCACAATTTAAATAAAATTTAGAGAAAATAAAATATCGGTTCTGTGCAACCAGCATTTGGTATAAATGGCCTTTTGCACATTCAGTTCATTGAACTATTCTCATTCATGTTTCTAGAACCTGTCATTACCTTATTATACAGAGCGCATATGTGTAGTGCAGTGTTTCCTGAGGCATTCTGGGAACTGGAGTCGGCACCATAAAAAAGCAGGTGTTCCAGATGCTGGGCATGCCCATTCTGGCAGGCCTGGGAGAAAGAAGGTCACGCACACATATAAGGGCAGGATTTTTGGATGAATAGGGTAGTCAAACAGATAAGAGGAAAGTATACAGAATGATTGGGAAAAGAAGACAAAAAGTTAAGGGGAAAAAATCAAGGAATCTATATGGGCTCTATACATCAGGGATAGAGAGAGAGGGAAAGAGAACAAGAAAGAGATAGAAAATACCAGAAACAGTTGCCATAACAGCCAGAGGTGATGCTACCTTTGTAATATTACCCAGCAAAGTGCTCCAATCACTCAGTAGGGAATAAAATAAACCCGAAACCAGGAGAAAAGGAAACCAGCTCACAAAGTTGCTGGAAAATCACAAACACACTGAGACGCAGGACAGGGACAAAGACAAGCACAGGCATTTGATGTTGACAAACATTTTTACAGAGGCACATAAATTCCAGAGAGTTCATGAACAAGTCTGAATAAGAGTCTTATAATTTAGAAACAGTTATATTTTACCTTCAGAGACCTACAGAGGCTGAACTCTGATGGCGTGTGTGATGGCAAGATGATGATGGAGTGGTGGACTGATGAAGGAATGGAAGAATGAGTACCTTGTGTATCTCTTGCATTCCATACTCCTCTTCATCCCTGATCTAAACAAGAAAGAGGAATAGAGGGAAAGAGAAGATGGAGAGAGATGAGTGCGGCAGCGTGAGCCAATGGAGGGGTGGAGGTGGGGCAGCAGAAGCGAAAGGGGGCAGAGCAAAAAAGGGAAGTGAAAGGGGCGGAGCAAAAAGGACAATGAGGAAATTGAGGAGAAAGAGGCAAAAGGAAGCATAAAGAGAAAGGATCACATGACATAAGTCGTGGACGCCGAGTCAAAACTGCACACTAATGTTAGGAGAGGAACTCAGACAGGGAAGCATGGGAAAAAACGTGACAAGCGAACACATTAAAGGACAGGAATGCACACAAACTCACCAACAGAAGGCGCTAATGTTCACACAGACACTGCTGTATCACAGGGATACAACGACTGAGAGCAGGTTTGCTACGCATACCTTCAGAAAAAGTTAAAAGGGGACCCTGGAAGTACGCTGATTGTTTCACATGTTGGAATAATCCAGTCCTTTTAATTAGCAGATCTGGATCTCAGTTATTGTTGGAAGGAGACATTGGTGCTCTTTTGGCTGCTTAGAGCGTCTAACATTGGCCTATTTTTCTGAAGGGCAGACACTGATTTCAGGTCCATCAGGATAATTAATTTTAACATTCCTCAGATACAATATGCTTAGGCACTGTCATACTATATACAGTAAACACATATATTCTCTGAATACCCATTCATCTTATAATTGCTTAGTTAAGGTTGTTATTTTTTTAAGATGGATTTTGACTAAAGCAAGTAATCTAGGCACCAAACTCCATCCTACAACAGCTGTTCCAGTGTTTAAATCTATGATAAATGTGTTTCATCACATAAAACTCTTGTCACAGGTAACTTTAGTCTGATGCATGTAAGCATGAAGATTTATATACAGATATATATATTATATGAGTATCCTGAGTGAGTAAATAAGTGGACAATTAGGAAATACATGTATGATTCAAGCAAGACACACACAGATATGACAAAATTCTGATACCATACTCCCCCTTGGAGACAGGTCTGTTACTGTGGGAAGAGGGGGAGAAAATGTGAGATGATACCTGGTGCATCTCATCCCAGCCATTTTCATCTCTCACTCCCAGCTTGGCACGGTGGTACAGCAGCGTCTCACAGCAGGAGGTATCGCCCCCTGTCAGCACACTGTGGTACAGCGGGGTCAGGCCCCAGCGATCCTTGTAGTCTGGCGACGCTCCAAGGGACAGGAGGGCCTGACGGGGATGAGAGGTGTATGAGGGGGCAGGGGGAGAGGACGGCAGACAGAAGTAGGTGAGGAAGAGGAGAGTATAGAAAATGACGAAGAGGTGACAGGTAAACAAAAAGGGCAAACTGTGAAACAAAATGAAAATGAATGTGCAGAATGTATTTTGTAATATCTTCATATAATTGCAGCAGCATTAAAAATACAGCAAAAGAGCAGGCTGTATTTTCCAAATGGCTATGACTAATATGCCACATTTGACTATGCTGTCATCTTTCATGCCAATAACGCATTTAATATTGAATTTAAGTATATTATATTCAATTAGTGAAGGAGTTATTACTGGTGCAATGTGCTGTTTTTAAAATGTATCTGTTAAAAGGTTAATGTCAGTGGTGGGGCAGCAGCTCTTCTTGGTCTACAAAATCAACTCGTCAGCGAAGTGTTGAAGGCCCAGGAAAGGCTGCAGCTGCTTTACCCTGTCCATGTGCACACCTCTACAGACAGACAATCAGTACTGCTCAGGTGCAGAGGAGTAGCTGAGGACACAGGGTGTGGAGACAATTACCAACAGTGCAGTATGGTTGTGAGCTCTGACAGCCTTGTGCATTGGGGTGAGTCCGTCTCGGGCCCGGAAGTCAATGTGTGCACCCCCTGCAACCAGAAGCCTGATGCCCTCCGCACTGCTGTTCTCCGTCTGCACTGCCAGGGTCAGCGGGGTCTCTGCCCGAACGAGAACACACAAGAGCGCAGCTCTTAAACTGCACACCCACTCATGATTAGTGCCCACAAACACCGCTTACATTTTAACAACTGTTGTAATGTGTTTAAAAAAAAGTATTATCGAGTATTGTCAGTCCGGTCAACTACGTAACATATGAAAGTTAAGACAACCAACCTACTGTTATTTACCATCACTAAGTATAAGACTCTGAGGGATAGATTGTGAAAACCGGTCTGCGTTGTTCTGTACACATACTGATGGCCTAACCATGGCCGTTTCTACATAGGAGAGGCGCCCGCAGGGCATGCAGCGCATGAGGTCCCAGGTGTGATGTGGCCCCTGGCCTCCACTTAAATATGTTTTACGTTTTATGATGTAAGAATATTAGAGGTTGTAGACTAAGTGTTTAGGCAACAGATTAAAAGAAAGGAACATGGAGTATAAGCAGTCGGAGAGAAGCCTCTGATTGGCTAGCCACAAAAAAAGGGGTTTGCATCAATGCTCCACATTAAGTGCAATATGCAATTAAGAGTAATTGAGGGAAGGTTTTCAAAATGAGCATGTGAAAGTACACCAGTTGTGCACAAAAACTGAAAATTCAAAGCGATTGCTTGTTACAAAAAAATGGGTGAAGATGCCTTGGAGTGGAGAAAAAACGGGGGCCCCAAACTCCCTTTGAAGGTAGGCCACTGGATTTTGCACTACATCACTGGGTAAGTTGCAAGTTGCTTATGAACCCAAGCCTCTAGGGGGCAGGGGCTCCCATACCCAAGTCAATTTGGTGCGCATGCAACAAATTATTTTTGGGGTTGTGGCCCCTGACAGGATGCAACAAATTATTTTTGGGGTCGTGGCCCCTGACAGGATGCAACAAATTATTTTTGGGGTCGTGGCCCTTGACAGGATGCAACAAATTATTTTTGGGGTCGTGGCCCCTGACAGGATGTAACAAATTATTTTTGGGGTCATGGCCACTAACAACAGGTTCTTAAGGTCACAAACAGCTCAGAAATTATCCTGGTTGTAACATAACCAAGTAATTTGAAAGATGGCAATGATTGTGACAAGGTTTAGTCTACATACGGGCTCCTTAACCATAGCCCTGGGACTCACCAAAATGTCTTTTGTTTCAACAAACTGTTTTAGTATACACAATAGCATTCAATGGTATTCTATTTTCTTGAGTAGTTAAACATTAAATTTGGTACACTTATAGACTACTTAACTAACTTTGACACTGTGTTAATAATGTCAACGAGACCTACACATGAACAATAACACACATGTCAAACAGTCTTTGTGATGGAAAGTAATGCTGACCAGGCCTGTTAGGTCACAGACAGCTCAGTTCACATTGAGTAATTGGGTTTGGCTGGGACAGTAAGGGACTGCAGCCCATTGATGGGCTGGCTGATGGGGGATGGGCCAGAGGCGAGACACAGTTCAGTCTCCCAATGACACTGTGAACAAATTAGAGGTCTGGTCCTTTAAGGATGGCAGTCTTAAACTGCAGCTACAAAAGAGAAGGAGCTGGTCAGTAAAATCAAGTGTAGGAAAGAAGTACACAACAAGTATGCCAGTCAACTGGTAACAATGTAAGCTTGGGTGTTTGGTTGCTGACATGTTACAAAGTATAACTGTGTTACCACCTGGTAAAAAAAAAAAAAAAAAAAAACTATGCAAAGAGGCTACATCCAAAATTTAGCACAGCATACTACAAAAGGAAAAATCTGGCAAAGTAGTTAATATGGAATAATCTGGACATACTACAACATCATAACTGGTAGACACATTGACCTCTGAGCACAGAACTTTAACGATATAATAGCCATTCCTCACCTGAATCGTTGAAATTATGGAATTGAATAATGTGCAGTGTTTGCGCGCTTTGAATTTTGGCAAGATGAAGAATGATGTTTGGGCACCTTTCTGTATACTGATTAATGCATACTACTCTCCCTTCAGACACACTAACGTTGGTGGAAGTACATTTTGCCAGTGCTGTTTAGGGTCAAACTATACAGTTTGGACACGGTATGTTTCCATACCATTTCCTAACACTGTTTGTTTTTTACTTCCTAGTATAAATTTAGAGTCACTGAAAAGATTTGTTATTCTCTCTGTACATTTGCAGTCTGCCTGACAAACAAGCTGTAAAAATTATTTTTATTAATCTATTATTAGTCCCACAATAGGAAATTTGTTTTCTCCATTTAGCTCATCCCTTGGGGGAGCAGTGGGCAGCTGTTATTTAGCACCCAGAGAGCTCATGCAGAGTGTCTTGCTCAGGGACACACCTGGTGTTCAAACCAGGACACTTCTGCATCCCCACCTGATGTTCTACCTATTGAGCCACCAGTCCACCGGTGGGGGTGTGTTAAATAGGAAACTGACCCCATAAACTGCTCCACTGGAAGTGAAACAGATGTAAACTGTTGCCACATGTTTGAAAACGTAAACTGACAAGCAAACAAAGTTTTCCCCATCTGCTGTCTTCTGTCAAAACCCATTTTCATTAGGGCACACAGCACACACCACACCTTTACCTCGCCCTACGTCATTGATTCGTTCCAAGACTCCCAACTTAACTTGAAAAATGACTGAAGTCAAACAAACCCTTTAAAAACAATGTAGACACCCCATAAACCCTTATAAGCACCCGTATAATGTCACTAATACAATGAATGCTTCAATAGTTCAACATTTTTACTGTCTTTTTTATCAATTTTAACATTTTAATCAATGGTAATGCAATGAAAAACATTGTTTCTAATTTTTATGGGTTTCTAATATTTTTACTTAAAGAAGAAAAGTTGAATAAACTAACTTAAATTGAAATTTATTATTATTATTATTATTATTATTATTATTAACAAAATCCATTGTAAAGTAAAAAAAAAACTGAAATCGAAATGATGTAGGGCGAGGCATATCTATACTGAAGTTAGCCAATGAGACAGCTATGCAGCTGTATCATTTTTCATGGGAATCATGGCTTACCCCCAGTATCAGCATCATGGTAGTTTGGGTCAAGCCCCTTTTCTAAGAACTTGGCCATCTTATCCACCATGCTCCCTTGGATGTACTCCATAAACTTCTTTAAACTGGCCTGTGAGGAGATGAGGAAGGTAGCTGGTCACTAAAACACATCACTTAGCCTACAAAAGATGACTGGGATGATGCTGCGACAGCACAGCAACTGTAAGTAAGAGAAAGACTGTTCTAACTGAGAGATGACTCAAAAGCGAATGCTGGTAGAAGCTTTATTGTGCACACATCCATATACTGAAACCCACATGCAAGTATGGTAAGCACATATGCACACACTGTCATTCACACATGCAGGCATAAATACCGGATATACTCTGCTAACCTTAGTATGAAGTTTGGCTAGCTGCTTTTCATCCAGATTTGTCTGCTTATAGACCCTGGTCTTGTAGCGAAACTACAAGAGAAGATATTGGTGGTTAACATATATATTTGTAATGCCCTTAGTTAATAATATGACCAATGACTGATACAAAAAAAAAAACATTGTATGGTATCCTGGTAATCAAACCAGAGCCCAGTCAATATAACTAAAGGAACACAATGTGACATTGCTGGGTTCTTCCCAAGTTCATTGCTTTGTATCTCCATCCAGACAAACGACAGAAAGCCAAAAACTGTTCATACATCTTTCAACCCTACCTCGAGATATGGCACCCCTTTCTCAAATGATTGTGGGTAGTCTCTGAGCATCCTCTCCTCCTCCAGGAACGTGGCATCATGACCGTCCGTGGCGGGCTGGAACAGGCCATAGTTGAGGACGTCCCGCAGAGTCTCTGTCAAGGAGCAGAGCACCTGCTGCTTGGCACACCATACAGTCGCGTCCGGGTTGAACCGCAGGCACTTCTGCTAGGTGGCCAGCAGAGGTAGACAAAGGGAAGAACAGCCAGTCCGATAGTTAGCACGGCAGCTCCTGTTTTATCTGCTGATCTGTATGTCGTCCCTTCGCTGTCACTTGAGAATGTGATGTGCAGTGTGTCAGCTGAGTTATCTCTCTATCTCAGCAGTGCACTCTAAAGCGTCTGTCGTACAGGTCTATGCTGAGTGTCCGTCTGTAAAGACAAGACGTTGTTTTCTACATCATGGTAAATGTACCAGCACTGCACCATCACCATTATATAGTACTACATCATTTTAACGAAGCCTTTTGTCAGTCTCTCCTGCTGCTTACCAAAGTATTTCTGCAATAAAAACTATATTAAATATATTTAAAAATATATTAAACTTGAATTAATTTAATATATTTCACTCAAATACAATATTTTGGAATTAACTCAAATTTGTTGTATCTCGTAATTATAACATTAATTGATTATGGAATCAATTTTACGTTAGTTTTAATTCTTCAAACAGCACCTGTAATCATTCTGTAATCATTCTGGACGAGTAGGCCCTACCATCGGCGTCTACAGAGTAATGCAGCAACGCTGTGTGCAAACATACTGTATATGATACTGTTTTAGCAACACAAGGGGGAGACGTTGTGTAAAATATATTGGGGATGCTTTAGTACACAGATTAAGAAATGTTTATTACAATGTTAACTACAAAACGTTAATGTATTTACAGAAACAGCTACAATGGTTTCCAATTCCACACGTTATATTTGATAATTTAGTGGGATTAATAATTTGGGATAACCCTGATTCATGAATAATTACACTTCTTATTTTACTGTGCCTGTGCCCCACTGTGAGGTATTCTGTACAGCTGTACAGTGCTCAAAAAGCCACGTGACGTAACACCGCCTATGGCATATAGCGCATGCAAAAGCATAACACCGCTGGACAAATTCTTCAATGATACT
This sequence comes from Chitala chitala, assembly GCA_025773905.1. Taxonomy (NCBI): domain Eukaryota; kingdom Metazoa; phylum Chordata; class Actinopteri; order Osteoglossiformes; family Notopteridae; genus Chitala; species Chitala chitala. The sequence continues at coordinate 11,539 of JABJVR010001850.1, forward strand.
AATTTTACAGGACAACTACGTGTGCTGGTCTCCAATCGACTTCACTGGGTTTTAACTTTCCTTTTAGAAAGTTATATGAATGCCACATCCTAACAGTTCTGTGCTCACGGGCGTTTGGAAATGTATTCCGTAATGTGCAATATTATAAACAGTTGTACTTTGATGTATTACGTTTATTTTCTGAGAGCAAAATGTGAAAGCGTTGAATCTGTCGTAATTAAAATGAGTCAAAAACTGGATTTCTTAATTGCTTGGCATTTAAGGAAAAAAAAGTCAAGTTATCAGTAGTAAATGTAACATCTCTGCACTAATTGTTTATAATTTTGAGTCAGTACATCTGAAGATTGTTACTTGAAATTCACGACTGTCAGCAAACAGAAAACCATGTCGCAATAACAGCTCAATTAAAACGGAGTACGGTGCCTTGGATTACCGGCAGACAACGGCAGAGTACAGTATTATGCATTCAGTTACGAGTGCACTGCAGTTTGCTGCACATAAAACACCCACTTCATCTCTAGAGTCTAAACACGAATGAACAACACCTATTCCCCACATTACACAAGGATGCACACACAGCACCGAGTAGCCTTGGAGTAGCCAGCACCATTACACCGCACATACGAGATAAGTTCTATTACTATATAACTCTATTAGAGGCATGTTTGGCTTTTTCAACGCAGTATTAATATTGGGTCTCTCGATGCAGTGCAGAAACGTCTCTGTAGATTCGACAGCCGGGGCAGCGAGTACAGCCGCGCTTAAAGAAACAGGCGTGTAATGCAAAGTGGGGTGATACAACGCCTAAGTTCTATCGTTATAGTCACGAGCCAGCAACTAAACAGCTAAAATACAACATCCACCTCAATAAACGTCTTTTGACAAGTTCGTCATATAATCAAATTTTACTTAAGGGCTACAAATGCCAATACTGCCAGATACTACAAACATACTAACACAGTTACCCTATACTAAGAAACCACACCCTAGAGAATTTTTTTTTTTAATTGTCAGGTTTGGAAATATAAGAATTAAAGAATTATACACCTTCCTTTTTGATTAATACGTATGAATTTTTCAAAATAACATCTCAGAGATGGTTTGCAGTGCACTGCCTGAAAAGGACAGAACTGCTGCTTAAGATGAAAGCAAAGTGTGAACAGTGCCTTTTGCACAGCATGGTAGTGGCCTGTCCTGTTATCATCACCCGCATCACTGAATCCTGTCACAGGTGAGTACAGTAAACTGAATCAGTTCTCAAGGGGGGGGGGGGGGGAGTGGGTACACAAGCAGCAGTTGTTCCTTCACATTGTCTGTGTGAAGGTGGTGAACAGAATACATGTAATCATTTCTCTCTCCTTCTCTCTTTCAGTTTGCACACAGTCAGCACCATTGGCATGGCAACGAGTTCTTTAGTGGAGCTAGCTGCTGGTTGCCGTAGCAATGCCTTGCTGGTCCCAGGGGGGCATGGAATTATGGGATGGTGTGACTGAATGAAATGGTTTGATTGTGTGTGAAATTAACAAACATTGAGAAAGCAATGGAATGGAATGAAAATAGGTGGAAACAATTTGATAAGAAAATAGTTTTAAAATGACAAATGTGTATGGGTAACAAACATTGACAGAGAGGAAGAAAACCCGAATGATACTGTAGATATAATGTGCACATTACAGAGTGTATATGGTTCCATAAAAACCTGAAACCTCATTACATTTAGACAATAATATGACACTCAGATAGTGCTAGAAAAAATGTAACAGGATATTAAATAATACAATAATTATAGTGATTATACATCTCCAAATAATTATTAATTTATTGTACGCACAGTAAATTAGAGTAAAATTAAGTTATTCTAAGTATTACATGAAATACTAGATAGGAAAATGACTATGCAGTCTGAAACAGGAATGCATGCATTCTGACATGATAATGTACAGACTAAGTCACAGGCACATTAACAAAGGCCCCAACTGGAAATGACAGTAGCTGCTTCTTACAGTTAATGCTGACTGAAACATTGCTCTTTTAATACTCTGTATGTTGTCTATCATAATGCTGGCTTACAACATCCCGCACTTCAATCTGCATATTTCCAGTGTCTTTGCAACAAAGTGAGAAACTGGCAAAAAAAAAAAAAAAAAACAACTGACAACTTCAAGGGAATTGAACGACATTCAGACTTTCTGATTTGTTTCTAACAGAACAATCTTCTAAGTTGCAAGACCAGCACTGGTGTGACGACTGCCTGAGCTTTTCATTGACAAATACGGCAGGCGCAGTACGTCTGGTCTGAGGCACAAGCGGAGCATGGGCTGTCCTCCCTCGGTTCTTCTTGCTGCTCTTTATGTATGTATGCACTTGTAACATCACTCCTTCTGTTATCCCCTTGTCTTATTTCCTGTGGTTATTTTCCACAGGGCAAGTGCAGGAGTTTGAAAGGCATTAATGAGACCTATAGGGAGTTCTTCTATTCTCTCCTCTCATGGAACGCACCCCCCCCCCCCACTTTCCACAACGGCCGCCCCACGCACACATTTCCATATGTATCCAAGTAGCTGTTCTTTAAGGCTCTGAGGGCATGCGTGCGAACAGCAGTGATGGAATGTGCTGATCGTTTTGTAAATGTACTGTTCTAAAGCAATATTAAACGAAGTATCTCTATTTGTAATGTTGTGGTTGGCTAGCAACCATAAAAATTTGACAAGGCACAGAGCTGCCATCACAACCTGACAGCGCTGTATTTCTTTTCACGATGAGTGCGTCGCCGTGGCCGCGGTCACCCGCAGCTTTACAGCGGTCAAGACTTTTCAGCACGTTCGCAGCGTAGGTGGGGTGCGATTCTCATGTGTGATTTTTGGTGCTGGTTCAGTCTGCATACAAATGTTCACACTGCAAACACTTACAGGAATACTCTAAAATGTCGATGTGGAGAACTATGTACATATGCATCTTAGGAAGAGCTTCAGAGTTGACGGCTCACTGCATTTGATCTGGGTCATTGTGCTGTGCGTCACAGGGCGTGCCAGCGCGCCCAAGGGTGTCTGAGTTTGTGTGTCAGCACGAGGGCTCTTCCCCAACTCCTGTCCTGTCCATTCACAACATTTACGTTGCGTGCTGCTGGTCTTCCCATCGTGTCATTAAAACGCAATTAACAGGCAATTAGCATTTATCGTGTATGAACTGGCTGGCATGTACAACAGATGCAACGCGTTGGAAATACACGGGATGAGAGTGATAGACGACGGAGAATTAGTCATTAGAGCACACAAGCACACACATTTATATCCTTCTGCTTTTGTCTTGCGTGCATGTCTGTGTGCAGCTCCCTATTAATCTTTCGCCAATTAAAATGATTCAGTTTCACCAATCGAATAGCTGCCTCTCAATAAATAGTCACCTCTAAATTATTAAGCGACAGAGGTACAATCACACAGCACACACGCGCACACTCAGATCAATGAGCTATCACAACGCAGAGGAGCTGCTTGCGATATGGACCCGCTCCTGCAGCACAACTGTATTAATGCAGTTATTTATACTTGCAACTGGAGTGAAGAGGGCTACATTAGATAAAGAGACAGCGCAGCGGTAATGAGATACAACTGCATTACTGGCAATTGTAGCTCGATCTCCCCAGTACACCCACTTAAGTAGAGTGAATCACGTTGAAGTTAAGACACGGTTCCTGACTTCTGCCACTAAGACATTCTCTGATCAGAATAGAGGGACACGTGAAGCGTGTGTCACTGTAATAAACACAGGAACATACGGGGAAAAAACACCATCCGTGAAAGCCTGTCGCTACGGGTGTGGTACAGATGATCATGAGGTCATCCAAACACTGCTGTAAAAGTGAATACTTAATTGTACCAGCGCGTTAAAATTATGTAATCTTGTTTTGTTAATATTAATATGAGCATTAATAAATGATTTGCCTAGATTAGAGCCAGAATTTACAGTGTTTATCAGACCGTAAGTATGAAACGTACTGAAATGCCATCAAAACCCCTAAAAGTTTCAATTTACCTGAAAAGGTCTATTTACATCAAAGGGCTGTCTGAGTTATTGCGTGAAGTTGAACAGTCCTAAACACACTTCCGTCATTTGGACACGTCCTGCCCAGTACCTAACAAACCAGCCGTGCATGTGACGATGGCGTTCAGCTTTCGGACAGTATAGTGCAATGATACAACAGCGACACACAAGTTCAAGCCGTGTCAGCAGGATGGTCTCATTACCAAAATGAGACGCTTCACCCTTGCTGCTGCATCTTGCTTTTTGTTACACTCACACAACCTGGCAATAAAACAGTAATTTTATTTGTTATCTCACTTCACTATTGCTCCTAAGAGGCGTTTTATTCTACTGTTGCTGCTGGTGTTTCTGCTTTTAGAGCTATCTAAACTAATTTTGCTGGATCTTATAATGGAATCATCATCGTCCAAAAGAAGACTGAAGGCAAAGCTCTAGATTTAAGAAGCTTAAAAATGTTTGCTTGAGCAATATCCCTTAGCGCCACTGTTGCCACTTCTCTTACTGATGACTTTCCAGACGCAATTAATGTTAAGTCTGCCTTATACACCCATCTGCCTTCCCTTAGCAAAGGCACCATCATCCCGCGCTGAATTTGTTATACAGCGAAACCTGCAGCCTCCTGTCACTTCGTAGGTCATATTAGCACCTCCTTGCTCACCATGTGCTGTGCCAAAGCATTAACATCTTGAACTTCTTTGTAACTCAACAGGAAGTAACTCAAAACAGCAAAACTTTTTGTGCTGTATTCAATTTAACAAAAGAGTTTTGATGCTGAAATAAGAATAAGAACTGACACTGGCTTCAGGCTTCCTTTGAAAGATCGGTGCGGAATATTATCTAGTGAAGTCAGCCACGTTCCGAAAATCTGCTTCACAATCTATTTTATACTGAAGAAAGTATGACTACAGCTCAGAACACATTGTAATTGTGCCTACATTCTTCACAGCATTCTAACTAACTATTGTGGTACTAACAATTACTGTGGTTCAATAAATGTTATGTGATCTTAATTTCAATTTATGGAATGTTGTGATTTTTATATAGCAATACTATTCTGCATCACTGCATCAGTATGACGGACATAATCTCATTTATGTCCTATGGCAGCTGGGTGGTTGGTTTTAAAGCTGTTTCCAGAGCTCCATACTTTTCAGAACTAAATTTTAGCTGAGTGTGCACTATTCTGCATTTAAAATGACTCGTATTGCAATTACACCAGTGCCTGCAAGTCTCCCTATAGTACAGGCATCAGCAACAGTAGCACAATTACAAGAGGAATTGGATTGCATGGCTGCAGTGAACTAACCGTCTGCTTAATGTCGGGGATACCAATGCGGAACACCATCATGGAAATGTGCGTGTCTTCTGTTGGGGTCACTGTGCTCTGACTCCGCTCTCTCAGTCTCCGCAGCTGCTGCCGATTGGTCGAAGGCTGAATCGAGAGCTGCTGGTTGAGAGGTGGGTGGTGGCCGGGTCCGGGGTTGGACACATGGGGGTTTCCACCTAGTCCAAGATTGCTGGGTCGCAACTGTCTCTCTCCCAGCTGTTGTCCAACCATGCCAGCTGTCTGCCTGGACCCCTCCTCCCTGCCACCTCTTGATTGGCCACCTTTCTGCATCTCTTTTACTTCCTCCTCTTCCTCTTCCCCATCTAGCTCTCCATTTTCTTTTTCTTCTCTCTCCACTATATGGTTTTCCTCTCCCTCTTCCTCATCATCCTCTTCCTCTCCGTCCTCATCTTCTGCCCCTGGATAGAAGTGTTGACTTTTTCCCAGCATCCTTTGCTGTTCATCATCACTGGAAAGGGGGCTGAGTGGCATTGTCATGGTGACAAAGGGGCGGCACTAGCGGTGATGGCCTCATACCTGGGGACACACTGAATGAAACAAATGTAAGAAAAAGAAACAAATGGTAAACTTAATAAGTTTACAAGTAAAGAACATTGTTACAATCAGACGTACAATAAGAAAACCAGGCCAGCTGTGCACGGTCCAAGTGACTGACATGCTGTTTCTGTTGTAGAATTAACAGAACATTTTGCCAACGAGGCGAGAAGCACAAGACGCAATGTAACACTTCAGCAAACGCAACTATGTGAAAGCCAGGGCAACAGTGACGCTTGTGCCTCATTATTTGATAATCTCTTTCCACACTTATTATTTAGTTCTGTTACACCCAAGGAGGGATACTTCTGAATACGTTTTACAAGGCCGCACTTTAAGCAATTGAGCCAATGTGTTCTGATCACAAAAAATGGAACATTGTAGCAATGCTGGAGGGTGAAGTCTACACGCTGCAACTGCCAAAGAGACAAAGGAAAGTGCTCTTTTGAAAGATGATGACATCCCTGACCTTAAGACTGTAGAATGACAGAAAGTGATAAAGAGAGCTAGATGGCTGCCAGTATGACACAGTACAGAAAGGAGGAAGTAGGGGGGTGGCGTGCAAAAGCTGATCCATGGTCAATAACATGACGTTAATGTTATAATAGTCTATCAAAGTGAAGAATCCAAATTAGGGAGCTGCTGTAATTCTGCTCTCAGAGGTTAACTTAAAGGACACATCGAGGCCTGATGGCAATGTGCAAAAAAAGTTCATCCATGACATAAACATTTACATTTACAAAATGCCGCACTCTACGCTGTGATGTTCTTCCCCCTAATCTCTGTGACATAATGGAGTAGGGAAATTGGAGGCAGACCAAAACATGTGCAGAATGGCTGGCAATGTGCACCTGAAGTACCAATGAACCAGAAAAGAACATCAGCAGGAAAATGTCTATGAAGATTCTCAGTCATCCAGGTGAGGTTATCTGGAAGTTTAGTCATGTCAACTGGACTTCTTTCTC
>JABJVR010001851.1:641-18426 GCA_025773905.1 Chitala chitala
TGGGGTTTGATTACTGCCTTGGGTCTGTGTGTGTGGAGTTTGCATGTTCTCCCTGTACTTGGTCCAAAGACATGCAGCGTAGGTTATGTTGAATTTTACCTTAGCAATAATATATGTAGGCAGCACAGTGGTGTGATGGTTAGTACTGTCACCTTGCACCTCCAGGTCTGGGGTTTGATTACTGCCTTGGGTCTGTGTGTGTGGAGTTTGCATGTTCTCCCTGTACTTGGTCCAAAGACATGCAGGGTAGGTTACTTGTTGTGTGCGTGTGCCCTGTGGTGGGTTGGTGTCCCTTGCCCTATGTGTTCTGGGATGGGCTCTGGGTTCCCCGTAAGCCGTAACAGGATAAAGTGCTATAGATGACTGACTAAATTGTAGTCTTTCACATTTGAAATACTTAGTTTCAGGACAGATGTTCTGAAACTAAGAACAGCTTCAGTTCCTGGCAGACATTAGTGATTTACCAATTAGGAAATTTCTAGCTGAAGTTGATAGCAGATTGTTAGGGGAATTCTGCTTATGTAAGGACTGTCCACCATAAAAAATGAGAAATAAATAACCATGATGATATCAAGAGAGCAGAGCCTAATCACAAGTAAAACACAAGGAATTTATTCAGGAGCGCCAACACAACAAACAATAGACCAGTACAAACCACAAAGGACATAAAGCACAACAGAACTAAAGTACCAAACTAAAGAAAATGTGATACAGGGGAAACTAATTAAGTCAGTAGATGACAGGGCAGGGCAACACACTGAGAACGGAGACAGCTGCTAGAAGCTGCAGCCGTTACAGTTAGATTTGAAAAACATGCGAATACCAACTCTGGCATATAACAACAGTCTTTCATGCAACAGCAATAAAATTGGTGGTGCTGAAATTTTTAACAGTACATCCTGTTTGTGAAATTTTCACAGAGGAATGTTTGCAAAAGGGACACCTAATGTCGTTTTCACAAACATTAAAGTAATTCCACACGGTAGTGCATTACATACCATACTAAAGCACGAAGGCTAAATGTTGTTCATTTTTAGCCATCGGATGACGTCCGATTATTGCTGTGTCATCCAATACGGATAGCCGGCCAGTAGGATCTGTGTGTCTTTAGCTGACATTCCTGTATCACGGCACTGCACTCACAGTGCTACACCGACATGTACTGCAGATTGCAGCATTTACAATGTTGTGAACACTTTGCTGTAACAGCTATAGGTAAGAGATAATATTATACCTCTACTAAGCTCCTAAAGGATGTACAGACAGAAAAAAGTTATGAAACACCACTGGCAGATCCAATATGCTCAGATTTTGTTTGGGTAATCACATAAAATTAAAGGTGAATTTACAGCCTAGAAAAGTTCAGCCTATGGGTACCGTCATTACACCCTTCCCTCTTTCTGTTTTCTAACATGCAGCACTGAACTTCATCTGGCTTTTGTCATCCTGCATCCGATTCCAGGATGGTTTAAATATATATACATACATTAGAAAGTAATGCATTTCCCTTAAGATATACTGCACAAACATTTTCAGCTGATTCTAAATGTGAAATACAAGAGGGAAAATACGTACCCACGGGGAGAAAACCATGGATATCTGAGTTTGGAACTATGACATTTTCAGAATGAATTTGTAATCAAGAGTTGATGTTAAATTTATCCAACCCTAGATGAAAGTGTCCAGATGAGAGTGCAAAGTAGGTTTGTTACACCATATTTTTACTTAGACTTTTGGCTTTTATTCAACATTCCCAGCAATTATAATTTTTCCATTTAACTTCGGGCTCCTCTAAATGCCCAGACAATGCGTGAATTATTTCACTGGATAAGCTACATCCTGTTATACAGATCCAGTGTGCCCACTGTCCTAATATTACACTGCACAAGAAGCAATTAAAATTAGTCATATCTGTAAAGTGGAACTAATAACTTGCCTTTTGATTTCAGAAAACCTAAACTTTATTTATTATGGCTGCCTTTCAGTATCAGCACTGGAGTCTCCAAAACATTTGATGATGGGGAGGAAGGCAAACAAGGGTACAGAACCTGAGAAACCAAAAGGGGGGGGGGGGGCTGCAACAGTAAGCTCAAAGAAATGCACAGGTCAAATCTAATGGCACAAGTACATGTTTAATTTCTTTTTTAATTTAATATTATTCTTACATATATTGGATGGTTTTGAAAACACTCTCTCTCTCTCTCTCTCACACACACACACACACACACACACACACACCCCCTGGAGTAAAGAATATGTTGTCCTGTTTATGCACGAGTACTTCCCACTACACCAATAAAGTACGGGGAAAATGCAATTCAGTCAACCATTAAAATAATGCATTAGCATTAAAATAACATAGTGACAGCTAAATTAGAGAAAGCAGAAAGAATCCAAGGAAAACAGTGGATACCCTCAGTCAAAAGAAGTTCACACTTGTGTTCCAAAATAATAGTAATAATGCAATATAAAAGCTGGTTCTGCTGGTGTAAGTCCTACCTTCACACAAAGTTAATCATTTAGTGATTAGTGATGACACCCATCCCTTCAGCTGTAAGTGCACTTACAGGAGGCCTGACAAACAAATGAACATAACATAAAACATATTTGAGCAAGATGCATTATCCTCATATTCTAATTATTTGTGGATTAAATATTCTTAGTTAAAAACACAACTAAATCAAATAATGTAAGCTTAAGCACATTACTAACAGTACCAGCTTTTCAGTAATCACTCTGTAATTACACTTTTCTTCACAAAAAAAGGTTCATACAACTTTCACAAGAAAACTAAAACAAAAAATTTTTAAAGTATTTTCCTATTTTCCAATGACAGAACACAATCAGTGCCTGTCATTGGTTGTTCTTATACAATTGGTTTTCTGTTTGATTTATCAGCCAATACCAATAAACGCTGGCTGATGCATTGATGCATCACTAAATGAAAGAACTCCTATAAACCTGAAGTTTGAACAATAACTGTCTTGCACTAAGAGTTTATTGCTCTTACACCAAGACATTCTATGGGACTGCACATCAATGTTTGGGATTGTACTACTTCAAGCAGAAATGTTCCCAAACATTTCAGCAAACCACTATCATTTCCACAACAGCCTTTAAAGTTGCATTTTCAAAGAGTATCATCAGATTCCAATTTGTGTGACTAAGCAGAACCCTGAACTGGGTTTTCCATGGGAATCTTTGCAGCAGTACCATGTAAGCAGTATAATTTTCTACAAATGCATGCTGCACAATCAAAAAAACCATAATTTTATCAAGGGGTCATTAATGCTCATTGAAAATGTCTAAAAAGAGTATTGTTCGACCCATTAGCATCCAGCAAGTGGTACAGGACACTCAGATCATGGACTAATAAACTGAGAAATTCTGTTTTTCTGAGAGCAGTGATTATCATCACCCCTGTCATCCCTCAAGGACTGCTACACACATCCTCTCCTCCTTCCAAGAATGGTTTACATGTACATGCACACTCAAAATACAGGTATGCATTCACATAACTAACCCCTGGGGACTATATTTTTATATATTTCATTACAGCTGTGCATTAAGTCATCTTACATTGTTAACTGTCAAATATGCTGTTGTCATGACGTCACTTATGCACCACTGACATTCATATATGCTGCTCTTTCCACTGTGTGTACCTTATTTACTCTTCATTGTTTTGTCTATTATCTAATTTTACCATAAATTTTCTAATTTTATTATAGTCTATATTTAGAATTGCTGCAGAAATACAGACATCAACAAAATTTAGTTGTACGGAAGTTTAATGAAAATGGTTCTCTTATACAACTACACACACAGTAATGGTAAATTAGAACTATGGATACAAAGTACAATTGCATTTTTTTTCTCAACTGCTAACACCCTGTTACTACATGCTGGCACAAAATTCTCAATGCTAAAAACACTTGTGTTTTCTCAAGGCAGTGGAACAAAACTCCAAGCACATTTCTTGCAATTTGCTCTCCTTACAAATGTCTTATATATTTTTGGCAAAACATTTAACACAATGCTCAATCTCTAAGTCAACATTTAACAACAAACTCTCTTAGCATCTTTTGCTAATGCCGTGACAGAAAATGCTTACATTTGAAAAGCAGTGAAATAAACACAAAGCTCCACAAGATGAACAATAGAAACCTTTCTTCAGCACACTACTACCAGTATTGTTGATTATGGAAAATGACAGGTTCAGCAAAAAGGCACGAGACTGACAAAAAATGGAAAAAAAAAATCACAGGCAGGTTGGGGCAGATGGATGTAAACCAATGACCTCCAGTCTCCTGATATTCATAGCCAAATATCTACAGTATGCTACTGTAAACACTAGTTTACCACAGATCCACCATACACCCTATGCCAGACCTGGGCATTGTACGGCCCGCGGGCAACATTCGGCTGTTTGCCTGTCTCTGACTGGCCAGTGATAAGTCATTGGGAAATTAGCAATTGATCAAAAATGCACTTTACGCAACTTTGCTGCTTTTATTTTGAAGATGACAGCTTTTTTTTTTTTTTCAATTTACGCACGTTTTGCATGTCTGCAAACATTAGCAAGCTGCTGGTGAACAATCGTTTACGAGAGATACTAGTTGGCTGTTAGCCCTCAATGTCAGCTCCTGTTTAGAAAATAAAGGTTGATGCAGAATGTTTTTAAAGCCGTGTGCTTAGTGTGTGGAGATCAGGTTGCTGTGTTTAAGGATTACAATTCGAACCGCCATTACAATGCAGTGATTAGACTACAAGCAGACTATACAGCAGCAGTACTTTGTATAAAGTTAATTTAATGCTGGTCTTTGAAATACTTCAAAATGCACATTTTGTTCAAAATTGTTCTTGTCATTATTAATAAAATTATGATTTGATGTTGGCTTTTATACCATGCCTGTTTCATATATTCATTGTCCAATCATAATATCTGCTCTTACCTGTAGGAGTTTATCCAAACTATACAGTTTACAGCTTTTTTACTGAGTGATAAAATGAATATTAAACAGAATTGAGTTCAGCCTATTGGCTGGAGCCTCTACAACAGGCCCAGTCTCCTGTGTGGCCCCTTGGCAAAATTAATTGCCCACTCCTGCCCTACACAATACCTGTAAAGTACAGCGTAGAGTGAAACCCTACACAATGCAGTAATTTCATGAATTACATTAAATGAAATGAAATGAAATTCAATTCAGTTTAATTCACCTGTGAGAAGTTGTTCAGCCAATGAGTTTCCATGAAACTCCTGAACTTGAGCATCATGGTGCTAATTAGTGGTGAGAAGAGGGCATGGGCAGAAGCAGGGGCAGGGGCAGAGGCAGGGGCAGGGGCAGAGGCAGGGGCAGAGGCAGAGCTCACCCAAGGAGACAAACGATGCCAAATGAAATTCGGGCTGCAGTACTTGACCATGTTATTAACCATGGCTTGAGCATGAGAAAACAGGTCAGGCAACTGTGTCTGTATTGCACTTTTGAACTGTGCCAACTACAGAATATCACTGTTGACTGTGTTGTACATTCACCTGTGAAGTTTGTATATTAACTGCTGTAGTGACAGTGCAGGAAGAATTGTGTTCTCATAGAGTGAGGAGACAGCCTCCAAAGGATGGGATGCAGTGTCATTTTACTCCAGTGGAAAAGACTACCATAGTGGACATGATGTTGGCCAACAAGGCCTTACTTTTAAGGGAGATAATCATTGCCGATCGTGATGTCTTTGCAAACATTTACAGTCTGTGCATTACGTTGATAGACAGAGTTTTAAGGAGGAACAGCATGCACATGAGGCAAATTTACAGAGCATCTTTTCAAAGGAATGATGATCAAGTCAAAGAGCAGAGACACCAGTAAATCCTGGGAAGTGTAACAAAATGTTACAAAAGACTTCTTCCTTACAGTATGCAATACACATGCTGTAATGGGCAGCAGTGCAGTGGCAGTCTTTATTTATTTTAAGAGTCTGGGTCTTCATTTACAGAGTGTTCTTGAGCTGGATGTAGGTGCTGTCTAGCATGATGAGGCAACATTTAGCCTCAGTAGAAGGTGACATCATGGGAGGAACACCATCAAGAAACACTTGGTCCATATAACACTGCTCATCTTTTCTTCATGCTGCTCATTACCTTGTCATTCAACCCCATGAAGGAGATCCATGTGTTCAGTATCAGCTGATTCATTATACTGTAGTCTGGGACAATGTCAGGTCCCATCATGCAGCAGCTGTTCAAGCTTGGTTCCAAACCCATCCATATTTTTGTGTTTTATATCTTCTACCATATTCACCATTTCCCAACCCAACAGAAGGACTTTTTTCATGTTGGTGTTGGAAGATATACGACTGCAATCAGCATGTAAGTGTACTGAAAGCAGTGGGGGATACTTGTGGTGACGTTACAGTAGAGGATTGTCAGGCCTGGATAAGACATTCAAAATGGTTTTTTCAAAGCTTTTTGCTACAGAAGACATTTCCTGTGATGTTGATAACAATTTGTGGCCAAACAGAGATGAAAGGCATGATCCAGACTAGTTCCTTTTCCTTACTTTTAAATTTTTTTTTACTATACAGTCATTCATGCTGAGTGATTTTTTTATTTCCTTTGTATTTTGACAATTTGATTCTTACTGTAAATATTGTAGTTATGTATTTGATTTATACCTATTCATTCTGGACTGTGTACTGTATGGTCTTTACAAAGTTCTTTTTTAACAACTGGGTGGATAGTGAAAATGTGACTTAAGAAATTTACGATTTACAGTTTCTGTGAAGGGCAGCACAGTTGTGTGGGGGTTAGCACTGTTCCCTCGCACCTCTAGGTCTGGGGTAAGATTCCTGGTTTGGATCTGTGTGTGTGGAGTTTGCATATTCTCCTTGTGGTTGGTGGGTGTTCTCCAGTTTCCTCCCACAGTCCAAAGACATGCAGGTTGTGTTGATTGGTGTGTCCTAAATTGCCCGTTTTGTGAGTTGGCGCCCCACCCTGAGTGTCCCCTGCTCTGCGCCCTATGTGTTCTGGGATGGGCTCCAGGCTTCCCCACAACCCTTAACAGGATGAAGCGGAACAGAAGATGACTGACTGATTGACAATTTCTGTGATTCTTCTTGTCAGTTTACTGAAAACCAGAATTACAAACCTACTTTGATAACTGTTTTTCTATATGGAAATGCATGGTCCGTTCAGCAAATCCATGTGATGAGTGTATGTGCTTTTTTTGATGTGAATGTCACATTTTGAAATGAGAGTGTTCATGGTTTTAAAGCCAGTGTTTAATTTTGCCCTCAATTCATAAAGATTTGCTGAATTTATATACAGTTTAGAGAAACAAAATAAAGAATTTGCACTGCAGCACTGCTATTTTTAGAAATGTGTCTAAGCAATTGAGAAACTAAGTTACGGTGTGTTGCTATTGTTAAGAAAAAAAGTGGTCCTTGTAGCACAAATACTGAAAGCACTAATGTGCAGCTTTTCCATTCACCTGGTATGCTAAACAATACACACATTCTCTGCTCTACTGGATGCCCATTTACCAATTCTAAAACACAGTCTTTGCAAAACCCTAAACCGTATTCTACATTAGGCTCTTCATTGAAAACCTCATTCCCTGTATTTCTTTTGGAAGACACTGCCATTAAAATACCATACCCATTTACTAATTACCCACACCCAGTCCTCACAGGTGAAAACACATATGGCTAATTTATTCATTAGAAATTAGAGCTTGAGTACTATCAAAAGGGCCACAAGTTAGAAGCCTTGGTTTATTCAACAATGGAGGCCAATACTGAAAACAGAGAGAAAGAGGACAAGGACATGTAAAAGGAAGAGGATGAGTACAAGTCAGAGCAGTATTAAGGATCAGAGCCAGGCCACTTTGGTTGTGGCCATCCATGGGTTGTCTTTTATAGAGGCTGGGCAGAAGGTCCCAATATACTGTAAAAAATGTCATCTGGACATATTGAAATAGAAATAGATAAGTACACTTATCCTGCATACCATGTTACTGAACTCGTAGAGCTGCACTGCACATACTACTGTGTTACTGTATCATTTTTGACAATTGCAAACACAGTTCCTGAAACTAGAGCCATTTGTGAAAACGGTATACACAAAAACCACTAACATGCACAAAACACACCTGCTGGAAAAGCAAGCACTACACTGAAAACTATAAACACACACTTCTAAAAATTATACCTTTGCTTCCAAACTTTACACACAAACATCAAATAAATAGATCTTTCCACCACCAGCCGCACATTGTTGTGCTGTGCTAAATATAAAATATTTTATAATTTTTTCTTCACTAATAATGATATATGCTGAGTTTACCATTACTGTATGCCTTTTCTTTTGTAGCATGCTCTAAATGTGAGCACACATGCAAGGGGAAAACAAAATCTGTTTATTCTCAAGATGACAAGCAAAATATAGTACGCAGCACTGTCAGGACTGTCCATCCTTTCTCCATCGCGCATCTGGCCACAGCACCTCATCCACATCACAAGCATTGGTTTCTCTGGCCAATTATCAGAGAAAGTATCTTCTTGAGTGGTGTATCCAGCCCTGGAGAGCCTCCACATCAATGTCACTGCAGGCCTCTTCCACTGCCTGGATGAGAGTTGCATGATGGTAAAGTTGACGGTCATAGACCTTCCAATGTCATCCGAAAAGACCTCCTCAATAGGATTCAGACAAGAAGAGTACAATAGAAGGTGGACAACTTGAAACTGCAGGTGATTGTTGAACCAATCTTGGAAAGGGTCTGTCGACAAGTTGCTGTGCCAAGACCCAAATAGGAGACAGGATGCACTCTAATTTTTCCTTCACAGTATCATGCCCTTTTCTTGTTGTCTTATATTACAGTATATAGTACAGGTGTTCTCTGTTACAGTTCATGCCTAAAATATTGCCCTTGTTTTTGTGCTGTATAGAGTCTGTTTATATATTGTATTGCTTTCATGCATGGCCTATATATAATTTGGGAAAATACAAGTATGTATGAGTGCTGTGATAAACTTTTGCAGCAGACTTATGTGCCCTGCACAGTGAAAATGCAAGAGACAAGCTAGTAGTGCTTTGCATGTATCACATTAGTATGTGTTTGGTGTGTAGGAAGGCATATTCATTTGCGTATAGAGTTTTGATGCAAAAATACAATTTTGACAAGCATTGAAACAGTTCTGGATGAAGTGTTCACTTTTTCAAGAATTGTGAAACGTTTTGCATGTTGCGTGTGCGCTCTTGGGTTTTGTGTGTTAAGTTTTGAAAAAATGAGCAATAGTTTCAGAAATTGTGTCATAGCATTGGTAAGAAAACTGCAAAAGGATGGTATAAAAAAATGCAGCTTGACTTGTAGCAGATGGCTGTATCCCTTAGGGTTATACTTCAAACATCCTGTGCCACTTCTGGTTATGTTTTTGTTTCACTGACTGTACATTGTGTTGCCTTGTTGTACTCTTCAGTGATGGGTAACAAGCCTGAACTGTACCACAGCTCTCTCCCAATCCTCTCTCTCTTATGCCTTTGACTTCGCAGGTTGGCTCTGAGAGACTCTATTGTGTCAGTGGGCTAGTCAGCCATCAGCCCTGTCTGAGGGCAAATGATCACCACGGTGACAAAATATGGAATGGAAAAAATGGACAAAGTCCTGGAATCACCTCTGATGTAGCTGGGATCTCTGACCCGTTGGCCTTATAATTCATCACAGAGTTTAGGATACCTATCCTCTATCATGTAACTGTAAGCAACAGTGATATAATGAACTGGTATTCTAGTTTTTTGAAAAAAGTCAGCTTTTGAGATGAGATGCTGGAGTCTGGCCAGGAGACACCATGAGGATGGCATTGCTCCACCTGGGCTCACACATTAGTGTACACCTGCTGACCGCTACTGATCCATGTGGGTGGCCATTGCTGGCTAGAAATTAAAGCAATAGTAACCAGTTTATACAGTATGTCCAGTTCACTACTGTGTCCATCATATATTGTTTGCTAATACTCATAACTGGCAGTAGGATCAAAAATTTTCATTAATTTTCCAGGAACTAAATATTTTTGATATGGATTAATTTTCCCCTCTACACACACACACACACACACACACACACACACACACACACACACACACACACACACGGATGCACGCACACAGCATTTGGCTGTTTCCATACTGAACAGTCCGTCATGTTGTGATATCACTGTATTGCTGCATTGTTTTCACTTTACAGCACTGCTTTATCCAGTACACGTCTTTGCACTGCCCACAACTTAAAGTGCAGTTTTTACACTACTGTAAATGTCATCTGTATAGATTCTGTACATAGTCTATTTTTATATATTCAGGGGTGCATACTGCTGCGCATGAGAGGTTCAACAATGTGCTGCAGATATTACGTTAATTAAGTGTTTTTGTGCACATTCATGGCTTTTTAAGCTGTGACATACTTGGTCATGTGACCTTTCTCCTTCTGTGTCCAAATGTGTGCCACTGCTGTAATGCTCTGTGTTTACTGCAAAATAACACATTCAGAAATGTCTTTTTATTGGTTTCCTGTCATCAAGACCGACAAGAGTAGATGACTGCTGTCCATCTGTGAATGTTTACATGTTGTCTTCAATAAAAACATGAAAACATATAATGTTTGTGCAGTATTAGTTTAAGCAGACTGTGTTTTTCTGTGTTTTTGTTGTGACTTAGATGAAGATCAGAACACATTTTATGACCAATTTATGCAGAAATCCAAGTAATCCCAAAGGGTTCACATACTTTTTCTTGCAACTGTACATAAGCAAATTCTTGAAGATGTGTTTACAGTCAATGGTAGCTCAATGCTTTAGATTTACCCTAATATTTTTTAATGCCTTAAAATTAATGACTGAAATGAGTTTAAACACTTTTGTGTTGAGACTTTGGAAAAATTATTCATGATGGCAAACAGCACCATTGGTTCAGACATTCATCCATTATCTTAACTGCTTATTCCTGGTGAGGGTCAGGGGGAAGCCTGGAGCCCATAGGGCGCAGGGCAGGGTACACCCAGGGCAGGGCACCAACCCAACCCCGGGCAATTTGGACAACCAATTAACCTAACCTGCATATCATTGGACTGCGGGAGGAAACCGGAGCACCTGGAGAAAACCCACCAAGCACAGGGAGAACATGCAAACTCCATGCACACAGACCCAAGGTGGGAATTGAACCCCAGCCCTGGAGGTGTGCAGCAACAGTGCTAACCACCACACCACCATGATTGGTTCAGACATTTGGACACAAAAGTGACATTGCATTTACCAAGCAGATTGGCAGGGCAGTTTCTGAACATCCTGGGGCCCTGAGCACCACCCACCAAATCTAAACAGGCTGCGCACTGGCCCTGTCTATTCAGCCACTTATTTATTTGTCATAATCTTTTTCTTATTATTGCTGCTGGATCAACAACAACAACAACAACAATAATAATAATAATAATAATAATAATCATTCTAAATCCACCACTTCAGTGGTCCACCAAGAGGGGCAGAATGTATTGGAGATGTAACACAGAAATGGACACCTGCATTCAGGTGTTACTCTCATGTGTATCTATATCCTTCTCAGTCACACTAACACAGAATATCCAGCTGATGGTGTGAAACCGCTTCCCCGCTGTGCCTCTCAAAAAACTGCAGCTGTACACTGGTTTCTGGGGTCAGATACTTGTAATTTTCCATCGTTATGAGTCTTGCAAATCAACAAAGAAGTGCATGAGTACTCCAGTCCATACGGCCTTGGTTTCTCTGAATTTATCATTATTCATGTGTTTAACATAAAACACCATGAAACAGTGAGCGCCTTCTGGATGTGGTCCAACTGTAGAAGGCACTTTAACACACACACACACACACACACACAGGGGTCTGGTATGTCCATGATATTGCTTTACAAAGGTATAAAATGAAAAAGAGAATAGAGACAACTGAGAAAAACTGAATATTTATACAGAATTTATTCTTATTTATTACTTGCAAGTCTTAGATGTTTTTTTTTTTCTCTGTGCAATGGATTGGCATCCCAACCTTGGTGTCCTCTGCCTTGAGCCGTATTCTACCTGGGATAGATTCCAGGCCACTTGCAACCATGAACAGGATAAGCAGCTGAGCACTGAATGGATGGATGGTTTGTTCCGTTTATCACAAAGTGGTAGAAATATATATATGTGTGTGTGTGTGTGTGGGGGGTGAAAATATAGTTCATATAACACAATATTTAATACCGTGTTGTATTTGTAAAGTATACTGTATATCTGAGTATACTGAGTAGGATTGTACTTTTTTATAGATTAAAATTTGTCACAGATATATTTTTGATAATTTCTGCAATAATATACAATTCAGTGATTATGCAGGGATACATACAGGGTTACATTTTCCAAGTTCTTATCCAGGACAGTGTGCCAGGAAGACCTGCAGCCTATCTCAGCCAGTCTGATCCTGAAAGCAACGTATGCCTCAGATAGGCTGTTTTAGATATTATGCATTCCTGAATAATTAATTTAGCTATGAAGTCTATGGAACTGAAACATTCTGCATTTGAAAGTACTACTTCATCACTCTCAACATAAAATAGGCATGACCTGGTGGTTGTGTTGATGTAACATTCCCTCCTGGCCAAAAGGAGGCGCTGCTAATTGTAGTCTCCCTTTTTACTAAATTCCTTTTGAATAAAGTTAGTTCACTGCATAATAACGGACAGACAGTTTGTGCACAGTGAACATAAGAGGGGTATCTAAGAGTAAGCAGTTACATTTTGGGGCATTTTTTGTAAACATAATTGAAACTAAACTCTCGTTTTTAGATTACGTGATGTCTAATGATAAATATTTATCATTTTTGATAATAGTCATTTTTAAGTGTAAACACGTTGTTTTATTTTTAGATTTTTGAAATCAAAAGATGGACTTCTTTGTATGATTGTACATTATTTGTGAAAATGTAAAACAATATTGTCCTTATCAATTTCATCTATAAATCAATGTTTATTTTTCAGTCCAACTTTCCTGACACACACCCACTTACCTCTGTTTACCTTAGGTTTCTTTATCATTTCAGCTCAATAAATGCACATGCAATTATGAACAGCTAAAACGATGTATAAAATGACTGAGTGATTTTCTCATTTTTGTCAAGCTTCAGGCTGTTACTGTTCTAGATACAAATGAGAGTTTATAATTTTCCCAAGACTGGCATAGTATCCCATTAGAAAACAAATGGTATGCATATTATGCTTTTTTATTTCTGCTCTTGGCTAGGTGGTTATTTAAAATTTTAAATAATTACCATACTTGGATACCCTGTGAGGATAATAAATTAGCATTTGAGGCTAAAGTCATGGGACTCCACTGTAGAAAGCACAGCTGTTGAGAAAACTATTCTGAAAACATGTCCTGTAACAAATACTATATATACATACATATCCTCATGAACACACCTTGAAGGCACTATTAACTGGATAACAACTAATTAAAAACGAACACTAAATGTTTTCAAGTATTTTTGGAATTACGCCAGAGGGGTTGTCCCGTGACAGCTGGACAACAATGGCAGAATTGGTATTTACAACTGTACATGCACTCGCTGTCCTGCTGAAGGGAATGATAATGCTGAGACACGCTAATAATGGCTGATAATGGCATTCTGGGATAGCCGCTTGCTTATGCGGACAGTTCTCAAGTTATGTAATTTCAACATATGCTATTCTGTCCTAATGCAAAAAATTTCTCACATGCATAAAATTTGCAAAAAGTACCTCAAAGTAAAATGCAAGCAAAGCTCAACACATGCGAGCACGCATGTGTTAGCGCACTTGTTAAAGAAGAGTGAGCAGCTGACTCTTTTCTCTCAGTTATTGCGTGTCTCTGACTGCATTACTTACTGCGGTGGAAGAGGAAAATTCCAACCGATTTACATAATGGACGGGGGTGAGCATTAATTACATATGTTGGGAACTGCCTGTGATCTGTAATATACAGCTACACATCAGGGAGATCATTTATAAACATATTTTTGCATTCTTATGGAAGAGAGAGAAAATGTATGTAGGAAAATCCAGTGTTTTACAAAATAGGAAATGTCAGGTTTATAAAACCTTGTCTGAAATACACATCTTATATAAGTGTTAGAAATCCCACTCACATGGAAAAATTAGCAAGTTTGCATGGTTAAAATCTGCCCCATATGTAAATAACCCTGCAAATATTATGCCACAAAGTCATATTCAGCACATGTGGCTGTGTCCTTCCAGCTACAGTCATGAATCTACAAAGAGAGTTGGTGGAAGAGTTGAAGAAAAGTAGGGAAGAGCTGAGGGAAATTAAATGGTTTTTTGGTGAAATTTGCCCTTTATTAAAATAATTAGTTAAAATGCAAATGTGTTTGTTTTATATACTTCTATAGACATTCTCCCTCAGTTTCAGAGCAAGGAGGTCAGCTGCTTTAGGCAGGAGATCAGTAAGTCACCTGTTTTGACATTTAGCAGTCCAGGTACAAGCAGGTTGTGTGTTTGGGTCAAGATGTGTAGGACACAATAAGCCATTAAAGTAGTACACACCTTTGCCGGGTTGTACAACACAATACCACATTAACTGTACAAACACCACCACCCGTTTTTGGCAATTATAGCAGATGCAAAGGCAATATGTATGACACAGTATGTGAAAATTTCCTTATACTAATTGTGTAAAATTCTATAGATATATCAATCAGATTCTTTAAAGCCTCAATTTATCAATTCCATTGCACATTGAAACCTTTTTTTCTTACATTAACTATCAAGAACTATTCCAAAACCTCTAACTCAGCCACAGCGCTTTGTATTTCCTTACAGATATGTTGTGTTTAAAGGGAAAAAAATATGGGAAATGTTAATAGAGGGATGTTAGAAACAGAAATACGATAGGTCCCTGTATTATTTTCTGTATAACTTCTACCATGGTAGATTTTTTCCATGGTAGTCGTTTAATCAACACTTCATTTGAAAAATGCCATTGTTTCACTATTATTTCAGATGGGACAAATGAAACCATAGAAACCACAGTCTGGTGCTTGTTTTTTCCCAGTTTTATTGTGAATAAAGTATGTTTATTAATCTCTCACTCATAGCATTTGGATTGTTTGTCTCTTAGTTCATCAATACAATTATCTGTATGACCGTGCTTCCGAGTGATTCTTGTATCACAGATAACCTGTAGCGATTTCAAAATTAGTAGAGTCTTTCTGCATTTTTTCTTCCTGAGAAATTCATTAAAGTTATGACAGCTGCAAGTGTTTGTCTTTGCATTAACAAGATCAGCAGCAAGGTGGTGGGGTCTGAAATATTTCCTTTTTTATCTCGACTGATTACAGGAGAGTGGGGAAAGGGTCTGGTAATGACTGCATAACATCTGTTCATCTCCTTTGTCTTCCAGTCACTTTACCATGGATTTAAACAAGGCGGCTAGCCTGTGGGATGGTCCATTGTTGTGTTCCTAGAGCAAAAGCAAGCTGTTGACATTCCTAGGGCTTGTAAAATGACAGTGAAGTGGTGTGATCAGCAGACTTGCTATGGGTAATATAGAATGGGATTATGTTACATAGTAAACAATTGCTATCTATCGCTCTGTCTCTGCTATGCCTTAGCAATGTGTCAGACAGCAAAACCTCCATTCAGCCCTGCCTGCTTCTTCTGCACACTTTGCAGGATGCACACGAGGTCTGGACCCCACATGTAGATGAGGATGGTTGCAAATGCTAGACTGTACCACAGAGAAGTGATATATACTAGTTAGAGTAGTAATTGGTATCTCTTTAAGCACACTATTTTAATTCCTGCTATAGTACAACAAAAGGAAGGTTGCCAACATGCAGACTGTGGGATGAGGCATACATTAAAGGCTGTTTGTAATATGCTGTTCTTGAAAGCATTGAATTTCTAATGGGGTTATTTTTTCATTCTTTAGTCTAAACACCTTTGAGCCACTTGTTGTAATAAAGGTTTTCCTTCTGTTTGTTTTAATAATGGAATAAGAACACAAAGTAGCCTGTGCTATAGTGAATACACATGTAGAAGAAACACTGAGGGTATCAAGGACATCTATGCCGGCATCTCCCAAGAAAAATACCACACATTAAGGGGAGGGTGAAATAGGTGGAAGTAACGTATTACATTTCATTTTACAGTGATCTCTTCAAATTACCTCCCTCACTCTGTCCTTGACCAAAAAAAGGCACCTCGAAAATCACTCTTGTGAAACTCCTCAAATAACATATATTATTTAACAATTGTATATCTGGATTATTTACATTAAGCGAATTCCATTATTTTTTAAATTTTCTGGTTACCAGCATGTGATGCATTATCTTCATGTACTTTAACAGAAACTGCCAGTATGAGTTAGCTAATGTTCCTAACATTAATAAGGAGATAGCTACCTTGCTTTAACTTTGATGGACATAAAATTTTTATGCCAAAGTATGTCTTTGTTATTTGATTATTTTTTATTTCAGAAAGACAAGACTAACCTGGAATCCTTTCCAATCAGTGGAAATACTTTGAGATTGAGGTATAAGGGTAAAACCATCCATACATCCACCCATCCTGTTTCTTATGCAAGTTATGGTACAATCAACTGTTTGTAAAGTTTATCTATTAATATATAAAAAAGGAACATGTCTTTAAGGAAATAATTCAGTATTCAGACTTTAAAATAAAATGAATGTATAAAAATATGAATTTTGATTATTTTATAGTTATGTAAATTACAGGTATGGACAATAATAAATGTTATATTTTAAGTAACAAATGTTATATTTTAAGTTATATTTCCCTTCACTTTTGTTTTTATAAACCGCAAATTTTATTCATAATGGTGACATATTATATGCTTTTGCTCACATTGTGAAGTTTTTCAAATATAAATATAATGTGAGGGCTCTGGCAAGAAGGCAGCCGACACTAAAACAGCTACAATGCAGGTCAGCAAGCCAAATGGAGCAAATTTGACTAAAATTGATGAGGAAATTAAACATGTATGAGAAAACAACAAACACATACATTTCCAACACAAGCATGGGCCTCTTGATTACACATGGAGGCATGAATGAACAGCAGATATTCACGATACCGTTACATGCCCGTCTTTATCTGCATTTCATCTCATTTTGTTCAGCACATCCCATTCAAAGACAAAGTGTAGATTATGGTATTTCATGTCCTATCAGTCTGTCTAATCAGTGCTATTCATGTTTATGTACTTACTTGAGGTCTCGTTTAGACCACGGAGTGCTCCATTAAGAAATTTTGGATAAATAGGAAATTCAGACGCATTCTTATAAAACCACACCACATTTTAGCTCATGCAGAATAGGATGATGATCAAGATATTGTACACATTAAATTTTACATTGCAGTTGTACATTTTAATAGGAATTAGTAGTAGTTGAGTTTTATTGTAATTGTTAAAAAAGAGAAAATATCAGAATTCAACCCATTTTCTATTTGTCTCAAAATAAACTGATAAATGTGACCTTAAAAAATTTGTTTTAAAAGACATAATATGTATGATAACTTAGTTGGTGGCTTAGCTTGTAGTACTGTTTTCTCACATCTTCAGAGTATTGGCACTTTGTGTGTGTGTGTGTGTGTGTGTGTGTGTGTGTGTGTGTGTGTGTGTGTGTGTGTGTGTGTGTGTGTGTAAAATTGATTTTAAATTTTATATCTATATTTGATAAAGTGTATAAACAGATAAAAAAAAAAAAAAAAAGA
>JABJVR010001852.1:0-18426 GCA_025773905.1 Chitala chitala
CACACACACACACACACACACACACACACACACACACACACACACACACACACACACACACACACACACACATCAAAAATACGTAAGAGCATAACACCTGTGAGGCTCAACATGCTTTCATATTGTATGTCTGGAAGCACTATGATATTATTCAGACCACACAAACAGTGTGTCAGTATGGAGTACCGACGCGACGACGCTTATGCTGCCTGGTGGTGGAACGCCTGGTCCCCTGGGACTCCTGTGTCCTTCCTCTAGTTTTCGTTCATGAGCAGAACCAGCCTGAGCCCAGTTTCTGACTGAGCCCAAAGCTGCCGGAGGCCACCTCGCTCTCTGCCCCTCCTTGTTCTGTTGCTCCTCAGTAGACGCTGCTTCCATTTGCTTTTATTGCTCAAGGGGCCCAAGAGACAAGAAGGAGAAGCTGATCAAATTAAGTGTGCTGCCTCCTTCTACACGCATCAGTCAGAATAACGCATCCACCTGCCCTGGAGACCGACTTCTGGAGACGTGCCTTCACGGCAAAATGCAATATAAAATACACGTACTTTTAATAAAGATTCAGACATTGTCGCTTTATGATTTCCCGACAGCAAACAAAGGTCACTCCTGAAGCCTTTCATGGACAAACTCTTGTGTTCCTGCTCAGACTTGCTAACTGATGGCAGCACCAGGGGTTGCTCAGTGGCACACTGGGTGCCCACTGCACACACACTGAGTGCGTTTTGTTCCAATGGCTGTGGAGCACCTCTGCTGTAATCAAAAGACCTCAGCCACTGCCCCCCCTCCCCACCTCTTTCTTCACCCTGCCTGCCTAATCAGTTATGTCAAAGCTGGATTAGCACAAGACGCGGAAGCCGTGTCTCCCCTGGGACTGTGGGCTATCATTAGCATACCCAGACTGTAGATTGTAAACAAAGGAGAGGGATACACAGGGCATGCTTAGCACCCGAACATACGTGCTCCTTTACACAACAAGAACCGTGACCACCTCCCAGTCTCTCTCTGAACTGCAAGGTGGCAAAACCACAGCAGTACATGTGGTAAACAGCTGCCCAGCCACATTCTGCCTTGGCACATGGGTTTTCTATGCTTTTCAACTCATTTTAATTCTTCCAGGGACTCTTATCTTCGTGTGTCTGCAACACTAAACTACAATTCAGTGGAGGACTGAAATTATGACATTCCTTAAAGTCACCTCTGGTGACTCATAAAATATCAGCGTAGGTCAATGCCCATAAACAAAACCGTGATCTCGGTGGGGATTATCACTGGTTACAACACACAAAAATAATAGGGAACGACACACAAAATAGACAAGCTGCTTTTTATTGCATATAATGCAATTGTAAGAAAAACAACAGAATTTTAATAACTTGAAAAGGAAAACATTAAAATACCACTAAATATGGTATCTGTAATTATAAACCTATTTAACATCTGCCAAAAATTAATTAATATTGTGGTTTCCCTTTTTATGCCAAAGAGAACATCTCGGCAACCGGCATTTACAGATAAAGACATTGTTACAGTACCTGACAGTGCTGCTCTAACTCTCCTGTCACATGTCAGCAATAAAACCATTGAAATGTCATCAGCATCATTTGTTGCGACACATTTGCATCTATTTACTGAAAAATCGATTTGGTTTTTCACAGTACCTCTGGGACTGGCATGGGAGTGACATTCTGAGCCTTCACTAGGAAAAAGGAACCTCCAGATACAGGGTCATCTGTCACTCCAGTGTGTGTGTGTGAAGAAGAGGGGGAGCAGTGTACATGGGCATACATGTCAGTGTACATGTGTGTAATGAATGACCTGTCAGTGCACTGAATGATTTATGAAGCAGCAAGTCTCACCATGGCACTGGGAATAACACCATCATTCCCATGAACGCACAAAGTTGGCTGCCCAAAGGGATCACGGCTGCACCAGAATGTAAACAATGAATCCCCCTTCACCACTCTCAATCCTGGCCTTCATCTTCACCAGTCACTACGTCCTCCTCTCCCTCTCCCTGCATCCTAAAAAATCAGGAACGGTTTGAAGCACGAAAGGGTTTTGCAGTTCGAAGGTCTGGATTTCAAAACGCCTGAGCACGAACACAACAAGATTTCCACGTTGACATACTCCTTGTCCTCTTGAGCAAACAGATGAAAATTAAGTCTCAGAAATGAGCTCCAACACATAATGTCATTCACGATGTGATTGTTAATTTATTAGCAGGCAAGAATGTTTGTGGTTAAAAGGAAAAAAAGGACCCATTTAGATGCCGGGCCCAGATGGCCGTGTTCAAACTTTTGCATGTGGGCGTCTGAGAGACATAATGGAAGTTTGCTTGTAACCACTCTCCTGGTGACAAAGATAATGTTCTTCCTAGTGCAGACACATAATTAACGTCCCTCATGTACCCTATTACACACACACACACACACACACACACGGCATTGTGCTTGTGAATCAACAGCCTCTGACCACACCGAGCTCTGTCCCTTGTTGGGACATGGCCAATAATTTAATCAAACCCATCTGAGCGTTTCAAAGCACTTCAGTCACTCGACACAATTTGAAACAGTTCTGAATTTCCAGGGAACATTCATGAAGCTCTCAGAATGACATCAAACTCAACCAGGAGTTTAATGGCAGCCAGGTGTTTACCATGTGATAGGACGGCCCTACGTGTTGCACACAAACAAGGGCCCTTGCACATGTCAGACAACCAGGTTCACGTATTACACCTGCTGTGTCTGCTGGTTTTTCAGGACCAAGAACAGACACAAGAGAAGTCGGAAAGTCTGCAGAAAATCAGCACCAGCCTTAACAACCATCTGCTCCCTCTGCCTACAGGAAGGTCCACTCAGATGTACACTTCCCCAATTCAGTGAGCGGTGGCCCAGTCCAGAGGCCTGGAGGCAGGGGCCATTATCTACACACCACAATGAAAACCCAAAAAACAATGGTGCATAAAAAAACAAATAGCTCTCTTGTACTTTCTATTGTTGTTCACTTCATATGAATGACTTTGTTTCATTATTGTTTACTGTGTATGACTGAACCTTAAGGCTAAATCCCTTGCTGGCATTTTATCTAGTTATTTTTGCAAGTTTACCTGAGCATGTTAAAAATTCAAGCAAAATGTATTTCACTTTTGAAATGTGTTTGTGGCATTCATTTTCTGTTTGTTTTTAGATTCTCTCTTAGTAATTACTTTCAAAGTACAATAAGCCCAAATTTCAGCTTTCACTCCATTCAGGCGAGAATATTTTGGCGAGTGAGAATGTTTCATGCATACTTAAAGAACATGTAATCACATTATTGACATGGGCATTAGTTGACTCAACTAAATTCCAGCGCAACTGTACAATGTCAGTTACCTGTTAGATCCATTAAACAGAGAGTGTTGGCTGATATCCTAGAGGCACACCTCAGCATGCTCCTTATCCCAATGTAAGCACTGACTCCTTCAGATAAGGTTATCATAGACCAGAAAGCGACAGCATCTGCTCTGAGAGAACGATGATTTCTCCCAGGCGGCTGGGGGAGGTGTAGCCCTGTAAATCAGTGCCACACTGGCTACAGTGTCCCACAGCTAAGCCTGCTGTTATATCATGTGAAGGCTGTGACGCTGGCGTTTCCTGTCAGCACTGGTCTATAAATCGTTAAGCCGACACTTGGCATTAGCCCTGGGCAGAAACTAGGGACATCTGGGTGGGGGGGGAGGGAGGGAGGGGGAGGGGGGGTCTGGGCTCGCTTCCAGCTGGGACCTGGAGATATGGGCATCCTTCTCGCCTCAGGCTTGCCACAGGGAGAAAAGACAGTCATGAAGTGCTGAGAGCTGATATCAGAACAAAGACGAATGCTCTGCATCACAATGTGTCCACTTAACAGAGCCTGCACTGTCCAAGTGAGAGAGAGAGAGAGAGAGAGAGAGAGAGAGAGAGAGAGAGAACTCAAAGGTGAGCCTCATGTATAACATGCTAATCAGTGCTAAGAAACAAAACAAGGAGCTTGTGAAAGTGATGTGTCCTGAGCCACTGGGAGGAACCAACATCGCGGTGAGCGTGAGCTGTACAGGAAGTGACAGTGCTACTGGTTTTGTCTACGTCGTGGCCTCTGACCTGCACAGGCCTTGGTGGCAGACAAGAACAGCGCTGCAGGTTCCCAAACATGATTAAAAATTCAACAGAGCCATGCGAACGACTCAGATGTTCCAGGGACGCTTTCAAGCAAACTGAAGGACTTTTTGTCCTAATGAAGCCATGTTAACATTAGCATACAAGCAACATATCAAAAACCCAGGGTACGATGGCTGAATGTATAGTGAGGTGGGAAGGCCATTGTAGGAGCTGCTCGCTAAAGACACACACCAGTGTAGATAGGTTACAGAAACATATCTGTGAAGGTGTCTTGGCTACTTATTGGTTATGCCCAGGTTTCATGTAAGTCCCTCAGAAAGAAAGGAAGGAGGACAATGTGGACATGGGTTTCTTCTTTTGGAAAAGTTATTTAATGACACTACTAGTAAACACAACCTAACTGAAGGAGACAGCGGGCTTAATATTCAATGACCTGGGATTTAATGCATGGCAAAGACGATGCAAGGCAATGTCACGTGACACCAGACGCTTGTGCAATTGGCCAAGCAGGGCCTTAAAGTACTGCGTGCCCTTTCACAGGTTCCACACACTAGCAGGTCTGCTGCAAATAAGAAACAATTTATTTTCATGGATCATATTACCACCTTTTTTCTACAAGTGGCATATTACCTCACCCCTGCGTGCTCTCATAATGGACTTCCCTCCATCCCATTTGCTGCTTAATTTAAGGGCTCCAGAACACTGGCAAAAATGAGAACATGTTCAAAATATTCCACAGTAAGCATAAAAAATGAAAAGAGAAAAGTAGGAAAAAAAGCACACCAATATGAGCAGAAAGAACAACAAAAGCTCTGCTAAATACAGCATTCCCACCTTGCCAGTTATACAAGACTCAAGGTTAGACCTGGAACATCACTGGATTCACTACCATAATCACGGAGATGCATTGAGTATGCAGTTTCATCAGCTAAATGCACAGCCTCATCAGTGATTAAAGTGCATTAAATGCATTACGAAATCAGTCTCAGTTTCTGCCAGTGCTGATGAAAGTAATTGCTTGCACTAAGTCGGGATTTGTGCTTTTTCGAGTGCAGTCCTCAGTGGAGAGGAACACCAGAAGACACATCTCCACTGAGGGGGGCTCACCTGTGACCCTTCAGATTAACACCCCACAATTACTAGAACCACATAATAATGGAGCTGAAATGAAGAGGCACTCACACTTTCTCCTATGGATAATACTTCTGTAATTACCCTGCACCTGCTTGACAACATTTTCATTTCAAAAATGAGTTATTTATGACGGTACTACATTGGACACTTATATTTATGAAAACAAGTATTTACACAAATCATGCTGTCTAAAGGTTACAGGAGGTTCCTACTGCCAGCATGCCGACTGGCAGCCTGCACATCATCCTCCCTGGGTCTATTTTCGCTGATGTTAAGAGCTCTAGGAGACAATAGATCTGCAGTAATGGCTGTTCTCATGTCCGGTGTGCTTTTCAGCACGACAGGCCTGTAGCACTCAGACCCCCCTCCCCTCGGACCCCCTCCACACTGTTCCTTGCAGCACAATTAATCTGTTCTCCACATCCTCATCCAGTATGGAGAATGAAGCTCATTCATTTTGCCTGCGTGTGACAAGTTACAACTCCAGCACATGACTGTCACCAAACTGGATAACGAGTATCTTATTGATCGTCAATAGTTAACATTAGTAAAAGTGTCTGGTTCCTACCTGTCCCTTTCTCTCCCTCACTCTCTCCTTTTCTCACTTCCTTTTACTCATTCTCTCTTCCTCTCTTTTCCCTCTCCCTCTCCTTCTCTCTAACCCTCACTCCTCCTCTCTTAAATCTCTCTCTTGCTCTCTCATTCTCTCCCCCCTCTCTCTTAGTCGCACCCTCTTTCTCTTTCCCTCCTCTCTTTCTTTCTCCCTCCTTTCCTCTTGCTCTCTCCCTCTCTCCACCCCCCCTCACTAACTCAGTCTCTCCCTCCCTCTCCCCAGGCAAAATACTAGGAGTTTGGTATTCACCATGCATCACTCTCTCCTGGGGGGGTCAGAGCCTGTGATTGAAGGGGGGGGTAATCTGAGTGGTACAAGCACAAGAGGAGGGGCTGTGATTTACTCCCCTTCATGAGTCATTACTGAGAGGACACCCCCCCCACCTCTCACACCCCCTGCCCTGCCCCTTGCCGCCACACTGATGAGAATGCAGTCTGTGTCACGACACGAGCCAACCCACTGTTTCCCCTGTGAGTGCCTGGCCGTAGAGAACCTGATTCTGAACCAGCACCTCTCACTGCATGTACTTGTCAGGGATGGAGGTAAGGTAGAATGCAAAAGTCACCTGCTGGCATTTGCTGAATGTAAAAACCAGGCTTAGTGCCTGAGAAGTTTGAATTGGTATCCATTCACAACAGACATCATATGTAACATTTAACAGAAGAAATTTAACTTTATAAGGCCTGGCAGAATACTGTAATGTTTCTTCATTCTATTTAGCCATCCATTAGCTATATGACAAATGGCTGTTTGCTATGGTGTCACACACCAGCAGATGACCCAAGTCCACTCTGATATGATTTGTGGTGACGGTACCTAAAACTTTACCTGTTCTGCGTATTTCCAACAAAATAATAGGCACCATTGCCACAAAACAGGTGCCCAACTGGCACTAAAACCTTTCTGGACTGAAAACAGTAACTCATGATATAAAGTGCCACGGGGCAGGACAAACTGCACATACTATGCACATACTGCTAGCGTCATCGCTAATCTGTTACAGTAAATAGATAATATTTTGAAAAACATTGTAGTGGGGTCATCATAAAACACAAGCGCTCTTCGGGTGTCACTGGCTCAAATTTGGCCATGAAAGCGATAGACACATGAGCCTGGTCACGGTTAGGCATAGTCACCAGGTGATAACGGACAAATCAGCTCAAACTTGGACCACAGCCTCTCATGTCCTCATTAGGTATGTCTCTGTGTCCTTGCGACAACCTGTCTGAGAACTGAGTGATCCTGTCTCTGTGTCCTTATAATAATTGTTTATGAGCAGAACCGTCCTGTCTCTGTGTCCTTATAATAACTGTTTATGAGCAGAGCCGTCCTGTCTCTGTGTCCTCACGATAATTGTCTGTGAACAGAGTGATCCTGTCTCTGTGTTGTGTCCTCATAATAACTCTGTGCACAAACCAATCCTGTCTCTCGTCCTCACAATAATCTGTCACTTGGACAGAGCAATCCTGTTTCCCTGTCCTCATCATAACCATCTTTGAACAGAAATCCTGTTTCTCTGTCCTCACAATAACCTGCCGTCTGGACAGAATAACCCTGTCCCTGTACCCTTGTGATAACCCGTCACATGGACAGAGCCATCCTGTCTCTGTAATCGCTTCTGTGTGGGACACACAAGGTCAGCATTTGCTTGATTTGAAACCTTTCATGGGCCATGAGTCTGCACTATGGTGTCTGAAGTGCACACTCAGCATGACCTGCTCATAAAGTCCAGGACTGAGGTGACAGGGCAGCAGATGTGCCCCCTGTTCAGCACACCTACTGTACGCTGTGTGTGAATACATTTCATGCCTAAACATGCCCTCCCATCTCAGTGGGCGGTAATGACATGTCCATCATGTAATGCAACCACAGTCATGTCCTTCATCTGAACTCCCACATACTCTGCATTGGACCTATAGAGCTCTGTACCTTTAAATTAAAACTTTTAGGTAAGACCTATGCAGCCTTCCATACAGTTAGTGTATGACTACGCTATACATCAGAATAAAATCAAAACAGTATAAACAAAGTGAAGCAATAAAAAGTGTATATACAAACAAGTTCTGTACGCTCTGCTTTTCACTTCCTGATCAGTGGCTGACACGCTCATCTTCCTTTTGGGCTAAAAGAACCAAAAGGATTTAAAACTTATAAGCTTTGAGGAAGGTAATATTTACACATGTACAATATTATGAGGGTCAGAGTAAAAGTAGCTGTCTGTAATTTTGGCTGATGAGTTGGGGGGGGGGTAGTCACTCACCACCAAAGACAGGGGTCTTTTCCAGGACACCACTCCAATCAGGCCAGACAGCAGCACCTGGAAACAAAGGAGGCACATCAGTGAGCAAGGGGGTGAGGCGAGGACAGGCAGTGTGAGACGACACCCCCAGCGTGCTGCGCTATTCAGCTGCTTAGCACACTCCTGTCCACAGACAGTCAGACTCTGTGCTCCTCTGCCCTGTGTAGATCCCAGGTTCTGGCTGCAGAGTGGGAGGTAAAGTGCTCTGAGTGCTGCCATGCCAGAGAAACAGTCAAGAGTTTCACAATATTAAGTCAGATACTGAGACAACTCGATCGTGTGAGTTCAGCACGTTGCTGTGGTCCGTCACATCCATTTTCAAGGTCCATTTCATCTGGATTCACACTGTACTTACGATGCGCCAAACCTTTCCTGATCTCTCTGCATTTTTACCGTTTTAATTTGCTTTAATGTAATGAAAAAACATTTCTGTGTTTTGTTATCTAACTTTATTAAAATATTACATAAATAACTTACTACTTAATTCATGAGATAAAGAATTGGAACATACTGTATGTTAATTGTCTTTTTGTCATTCTAGAGCAATATCTCCTTTTTCTCATGAGAAGCCAGCTGCGTACATTCTACAAATCGTATGGCATTTTGCACAGTTACACTCCCATCTGTCCACTAATCAATGAATGTGTATTCACTCTCCACCATCCAGTTAATTTCAAGATAGCATTAGTGAATAACAAACATCTTCAGTCACATAATGACTTTGTGCAAAGATATAAAACTGCATTCTTATTCCTTATTTCCATAAGGCTGAAAAAAAGCACAGGGTTCTGAGTGTCAGTTGTCTTTCATGAATGATTGATCCCTTCTCCTGTTGGGACAGGGAGGCAGACAGGTAGAGGAGCACTTCACTCAGTCGTGACTGGGGGCGAGGGAGGGGCGGTGGAGTACTACAAACACGCAGAACCACCCAGCTGCAAACCCCCTCCACCCAGCTGACCCCAGGAGCCAGCCAGGAAAGGCTGCTCAGTGTGGGGCCCTCTCTCCTCCCATCTGCTGTTTGTTGTTCTTTAACTGAAGTCTGAAGCACTCTCTCTCCCAGGAGGGAGTTTCATCCACCAGAGCTACATGAAGCGCAGAGACGTGAATAAATCTCCATTTTGACTATAACAGAGTAGGTCCCCTATCTGAGTCACACCTCTTCAGGGACAGCTCCTTTCATCATCAGCACTTCACTTTCCTGTCAGGTCTCCCCCTCCCCCGTCCCCCCGGTCCTTACACATGCAGGCTGGGCTCCAGGACTTTGTACAGAAACATTCTCTGGAGCTAGGGGTAAGGTGGGGAGGGGGGTCCAAGGTAAAACTCTGGGTGTTTACAGACTGTAAAAGGTTGAAGTCCCTGCTATGTGACAGAGAAGGGCCAACATAAAGATTGAAGGGGATGGGGGGGGGGTTGGTAAGATAAGGAAGGAAATCATATGACCTGAAACCTGCCATCATGTTGGACTGGAAACCAGAAGGTTGTAGGTTCAATTCACAGAATGCCCGTACAGAGTAGGGAATTCAAATTGAACCACACACCTGCAATCTATACAAGCAGCTTTGGACGAGTGCTCCTGCTATGAAAGTATGTCATGTAATCTAATGTGATTTGGTGGAGGGGGGATTTACTGGAGAGAGACAACATTCTGGGGACCATGTTCCACTTCCAGCTGCCTCCAAGTCTCGCACTGGGAGTTTCCACGACAACTGCTCAATTGGACTGAGACGAAGCACTTAGCAACACTTAGCAACACAAGTTACTGAAGCTTGGGTGTGTTTATCCAGTTTGGTCTCCAGTGACACATCTCTGCTGTGAGGCAACGCACATGCACAAAAATGCGTAACTGCAAATGAATGAATTAATTAATGAATAAACAGATAAATACATCTCGCACAAACACATTTCACACCAAATGCGTCCGTTATCCAAAGAGACGTAGAAGAGTTATTTCTTTTGCCTCAAGGGACACTTACATTACAGAATGGCAGGGTACCAGCTGTCTATAAAGAGCCCTCCATGGGCGGGAGATGAGCCACACATCTCTGCCAGCTCAGACGCACATCCCTTGCATCTTTGGCTTGGTTCCGGAGCACACAGAAGTAGCATGTGTGGCAGTCACACACATACTATCTCACATACACACACATGCAGACAAAAGCACACACACACACTCATACGACTCTAGATCTGATGATATTTTCAATCACATCTTGGTGCTCCCAGGACAGTCCAGCAGCTGTGAGTCTGACAACCCATGTCTAGCTGCTTAGCTAACTCATGGCTGTGCCTTCCCAAATGGATGAGTTACACCCAGCAAATGTCATACACATACCTAATGAAATTCCACCCACACACATGAAATGAAACCCCTCATACACCAAGTGAAACCCCACACAGCCAGTGAAACCTCACACACACTGAGTAAAACCCTACACAGTCTGTGAAACCCCACACACACACAGAGTGAAACCCCACACACCGAGTGAAACCCCACGCACATTGAATGAAACCCCACACACACTGAATGCAACCGCACACACACTGAATGCAACCGCACACACACTGAGTGAAACCGCACACACACTGAGTGAAACCGCACACACACTGAATGCAATTCCGTCAGGTGCCATCATCGTTTGTGAACCTTGTAGACACAAAGTACCTACATTAAGTACCTGGAGCTGTTAGATAACATTTTTCAGTTACCAGAACTCGTCTCTATTAACTAGTTTTACAATAGCACTCCCTTTGTGTTTTCACCAACACAAATACATTCTCTCATAAAGTCGACAAAGCTCCAGAAGTGCATTTTCAGCTAATCGATGTGAGAACGGAGAGCAGCCGAGGACAGTGAGCGTTTGTGCAACCTTCTCAAGCAGAAGCGATCTCTGGGCATAATGACAAAACACAGTGAGCATAAACTGCAATCTGTATTCATGAACAAACCCGCGCTGCTGCGTTTATTTGTGACTCGTAGTCCTCATTTGTGAGAAACGCGAGAGACTTGTAAATTAGTTTGGGCCTGTCATTTTCAGTCTCTGATTTTACGACTATTGTTTGTGCACCTTAAAACAGTTATTTTTACTGCAAATACAAAGTTACGAGGCTCATTTTACTGAACGTTTGGCTCATATTCATTCATTACAAATAAAGCAAAAAAATCTGTTACAATCAAAGATATGAAGTCATCCATTATTATTTTGTAGAAGCTCTGTTTTTTGTACTGGTTTTGGTAAGCGCACTAAAAAGACTCTGAAGTGGTTCTGTTTCATTTTAGGACAGGGGCATTCTGCTCTGTTTCATTAACTCACACCGATATGTTCCTAATTAGGCTATGTTCTAATGTACATTTGGTGCATCCCAAGGTATGGGAAAACGTGACCCTGCCTCATTATGCTTAGGTCTGAAGTAGAAAAACTCACAAGCGTAGAGCGTGGCTTTTTTTATTTCTGATCTACCTAATCAGCTCCCCCCATCAAAGTGCACATCAGTCACAACAAACATTTGGAAATTGTGGTGTTTTGCACACTTTGATCTGACCCAAAGGGACAAGAACGTTTCCCTGGCAACAGTCCACTGGCCAGAATCCACAGCTGGAATTTTCTAGTTCTTCCAAAGCACTGATGTGAACATTTGTGCCATACATACAAACTTGGCCCGGCCATCGAGATACACGAACAAGAGGCAGTCGCTCTCATCATTTACCTTAACAACACTGCTCACCCCTAGGTAAGCAAAAGGTCAGCGATGAATATTCAGCATTAAAGTTAAAACTAAAAAAAAAGAGCAATGGAACTAGCGACTTAAAGGAAATAAGGAAAACTGCCTTGCTAAATTTGAGCCATGAGGCATTTTTATTTCAATTAACTGTAAATTTCATCCATCACAAAAAACAGTGTTAGTAATTTCCTTTTTAACTGAAGCTTTAGTGGAGGTGATCATGTTAATAAAATGCACAATGAGCTGATATTTTGGCTGTCGGACATATGAGAACTGACAAAAACCAAGGTGATGAGCTCAGCGGGGCTAAATGAATTTTAAATTCAACGTGGCTGAAAAAGAGGAAATGAACATATTCAGCACATTAACCACATTTAATTAAAAATGTTATTTAAGGGAAATGTCAGCTCGTGTCTCATTCACGTTCAAGTTTATTTTCTTAAATTTTTTGAGATGGTTCCATACTGAAAATTGTCCACTAATTTGAGTTAATCTCAGCTCCTATATAAAATTGTTTCACAGTAACTAATGTTTGTGAAGGTGTGAAATAAATGCGTCTGATACAACATGCAAACTAGACTGTTTTTAACTCAAACAGCTGCCAGTCCACATTTTTCTCCTGAAAGGGATGAATATTTTTTGTAATTTTTCTGTTAAAACCTCAAATAATCAAAAACCAATTTCATGTACTTTTATAAAGCCACGAAAAAAGGCTTACCTTTGCTAACTACATTGCCAAGAACACTGCCTTAGTGTATCACGTTACATCAAAATGGATAACGCTAAACTGAAACATAAGCATGTGTTTTAAATAAAGTTTTTTTTTACGTTGCCATTTCTCCATCATTCATACTCAGCCCTTGTGCACATGCACTCAATCTTGCTCTCACAGTTTTCCTGTTTCACACGCATGTACTCTACTTCCTTCTCCCCCGTCACAGCAGGCCCAGAAAAAAGCACCTCACCTTTATTGCCATGGAAACAAGAGAAGAAGAGCGGCTGGGGGTAGGGGCTTTTCAGCCTGCATACCTGTTCGTCCTTCATTCTTGTGTGCCATCTTTCATGATGTCTTTCACTGAAATTAATCCAAATTCATAACCATTTTTCAGGACACTTTGACAGCCTTTTTTTTTTTTTTTTTTTTACATACATTAAGTCAACCTCATTCTGCAGTCCACGGTGATGAAGATGACGAGTGTTACAGCCGAAAAACACGACTGCTCTCATAAAAATGCTAATTATTCTTCATTAATTTAAATTATCATTCATTAATCAATCTTAGAGAAACACATTTTGCCCACTCAAAAACCAACACAACATAAAACTTAAGAAGAGAAAGGGGAGTTACAGACATACAACCAGCCCACTTTTAAAAAAATATTGAAATTTGACACTTCACAAAAAAGAAAAAAACACTTTTGTCAAGTGAAGTATAAGTAAATCAACTCTGAACAGCCAATAAACCAGCACATCAACAATTGTATAAAACTAACTGAAAATAAAAATAACTCAAAGAACCAGTCAGCAGGTAATATAACTATTGGTGTTTGTCAGTAACAATTATATCAAGATTCCAACCTGACAGATTAGGTGCATTTTTGGTGTGTGTGTGTGTGTGTGTGTGTGTGTGTCTTCCAAACATAGCAGCCAAATTAGATGTTTTCCTTCAAAGGCACTCAAAGAACAGGCCAAATTCCTAATTTCCCACCCTGGGTGAGATCACTGACAACTCTATTACTGCATCCTGAATTATGCCACAGATGCTCATGGGACAAAAGGGCCACCGTTGCCTATGGCTGCAGGGCTGAGACACCAGACTCTTACAGCCCCTGAGCGGCTGGTGTTTGAAGCGCTGCCCTTTGCTCCTGTTCAGAGAGAAACCATGGGTTTGTGCATCCAGGCATTTGGTGGCGTGTACCAAGACAGACAGTCTGGGGTACCATACCATAGCAGTTCCACCCATTGGGCTTTACCATTTCAGTAATTAAGAGCAAAAAGGAACATGGTCACCATAATACAGTATACTAACTATTTAAATGATAGTGGTAGCAAAATATTGCACTGAATGCAAAGGTCAGAATACAACAGGCTTGTAGTATACAGCAGGTCCACTATTAGCATAATCCAGGAGAACGCCACACCACTGAAGGGATATCTGTCAGATGTCATATTTTGCATTTCATACATTATGTTTTTTTTTTGCACAACAGTTTCTGTATGCAAACTGGAAGATGAGAACCGCCATCACCGCTAATTGTCTCCAGTAAACTGAGTTTGTCTCGCAGAAAATGAGAAGATAAGAAGGTGGTTTCACCGCCCGTCTCTGTGGAGAGCCACTCCTCGTCTCATTTCTCAGCACGAGGAGCATCAGGAGACAGACAGCGTTTGATTAAAATGACGGGTTCGAGGGAGCGCCGGAGCAAGCCCCCCCCAGCACCCACCACCCTCCCAGCTTCCTGATACACAGAAGAGATCAATCCGAGAAAGCGATAATCATACACGCAGCGTGAGGCGAGAGGCCATTATCTCCCTTCTTAAAAAGACAAGATTGGGGCTGAGTCGATTGCTCATTACGGGTTTTGAGCAAAACCCTGGGAAAAAAAACCAGCCCCTGAAAGACAGACCAGCCTCCTTTACCAAAATCTTGCTAAAGCTGATTTTAACAAGGCACTTATGATAACAAAACCTGTAAACAAGTCACCCAGTGGGGCATCTGGTGAGAAGTCTGTAGTGCTGATTCCTAGGAAAACCTTCACAGACGGCAAGCTCAACATAACCCAGTGTTGAGCCACTTTTGCTGGTGGAATTCCAGCATTGGCCTATAAGCTCTTATTTCCCAAAGCTACACAAGGCAGCTTTTACATTCATGCCAGTTTGAGGCATCATGGACCGACATCGGTCATACCAAGCAACAGCCAGCTCTGAGTAATTCTCACATGCGAATGATGGGCACATGAGTTATTGACAAAACAGATGACTCTATGTACCAGGCAGTTTTTTGTTAGCTATGCTTTTGTTTTGCACACTGCCCTAAGCACACAGGGGCTTGCTGTGGCTGATCGTCTCAGTTAGTGATCAGCTCAGCTGGGCACTGTCCATACAGACAGCACCCAGGTGAAGGTACAGTAATGGAGGTGACAGGCAGCAAGCACCCTGGGGAAAAGGTGTTGTGCAACAGCTCAGTGCCACGCTACATACAGTCATGAGCACGGTGGGGAGGGGGAGCGTGACTGTCATCACCATCGTCCACACTCAGCAGCCTGGATGAGCTCATAATTAAGGATGACCGTTTACACAAAGCAACTCTGGGCAGAACAACTTAACTCTTCTACTACTGTTTCCTCACTCTAAACATGATAAAACGTTTCACTCAGACCAACACAGAAAACCAGGTGGGACATTAAATCTTTCTCTCTCTCTCTCACACACACACTTTATGTACTAACACTCAATATTCACATCATCAGGTAAACCCTCACCGAGGTTAGCCAGGGTTCTATGGCCTTGAGATATGAAACACACACGCAACATGGTGTCAAACATGCAGATGCACTATTCCTCCCACTTGACTTATTTAGACCTTTCTACATATTAAAAAAACACCCTAACACACTTCCAGAATACTAAAAGCTTGGAGTTGTATCTAAATTCTCTTCAGCTGAAGTTATTATATCATGCTTGTCTGAAGATGTTTTCAATTGAAAACAAATGAAAACAACTAAATTCAGATGCGTGAAACTAACTAATTTCTTTTTTAAATCCCCTAAATAATTCAGTAGCAAACAAAAAGGAAAAGAGGAAGATCTGCTCCACAGTCCTGACTCTACCTCAGCGTTAGGCTTAAAGCAGCTTTTTGAAGAAGCGGCAGCAGCGCCCTTTGTTTCCTGTTCGAGCAGAGTGTGGCTCATGGCATGTCAGACAGCACTAATCCTCATGAAATCTAGGCGTGTGCACACAAACCACTTGAAAAGGAAACACATATAAACATGTCCCATCCTGTCAAACACCCTGCAGTTGCTTTGTTTTCTCATTAGGGCAGTCCACTATATGACAGAAACAATACGATAAAATGACCTGGTACACAGGACCTGTAATTCAGCCACAGCTAGTGCTCTTACAATGGCACTAATTACAGCTTCTCTATAATTACAGTTATTCACTTTTAAAAGGGAAGACCATAGATTACATTTAAAGAGGTCCGGGTTTTCTTCAAGTGTTCTTTCTTTTCAGCACGGACGCCCAAAAACTGGGCCCAGAATTTAACATAAAAAGGACAATTATGAGTCAGAATGAATGAAGTGGGGTTCTTTTTTAAACCATAGATTTTTTTTTTTACTTTTTTTTGACCAGCACCTTCTAAGAAATAGAGAGAGGCTGCAGATGGGAACCAAGCCAGAGGCTGGGGTGGAGTGGGGGGCAGGGGGCTATGAAAACACAGCTAAAGTACATGTTTGTGTGGAGACTGTAACCGAAGCACAAACACAAGCTCAGGCCCGTCTGACTGTGCAGAAAAACATGTCTTCCGGTTACATGGGTGTAATTACAGCAGTGCTGCCCCGCTGCACTTCCATTGTAGTGTAGGCCACCTCCCCCCAAACACTTATTTACGTAAAGTCTTCCCACTGATGTCCGTAACATTACACGTTTTTTCGAGGGAAAAACCATTAAAATTCTGTAGCCCTTTAGAATGCTCCCTGCTTTAACAGAACAAATTTCACTTTGGTTTTGTACTGTGTCTTTCCTTCTCTGGCATTTGAATACCACATGGTAATTACCAGTTTCGTTCATTTCTCAAAGTTAATTTTACACGCAACCACTTTTTTACCTGTTCACAACACCTGGAGGTTTTGGGAAAGTAAAGATTATAAACATATGGGGTTCCAGCTTGGTTGCAGAGTGCCTCAGAAGACACAGGGTCAGCTGAGATCATTTCATAATTTTTTTTCTTATTCTCACCTGTGTTTATAAACTTGGTTTTAAATTCTCTTGTGCACTTATCAGCTGAAACGGTATTTTTTCATTGTAATTTTTTGACGAATCCATCAGCTTCGACTTTCCTTCATGCCTCCAGAGGTTGTGCGTTAAAATGTGGCTTCTGCAACTGGCATTTTCATGCCTTCGGTAGCTGTTTGATTTTCCTCTGGATGCTCTGGATTTTTCCAGAACAGTTGAGGTACAGTTGAACGGGGAGCTGCCCTTAGCTTTTGGGTATGTGGGCACGTACCCTGCCCAAAGTGCAGACCGTCAACTGCCTCGTGTTCGGTGCTGCCTGTTTTCACCTCCATGCTCTCTGTCACTACAGATTAGATGAACAGTTTATGAAAATGAAAGAATGAGATGTTTATAGGTTTTGGTTTTTTAAATATCATAAATAGTACAGTAAGTTATGATAACGTGGCAGTTCACTTCCCTTTCTCTTGGCTCTGCTCAAGGACTCACCACCCCTCACACAGCAATAAAAAGTAGACTCAGATTAACTCAGGTTCCACAATGCATCCCTGAACACCATGGTGTTCTGAATACCATACTGAACACCATACTCAGTACGTGCTAACATTGGGATTATAAAAACACGATCTGCCATTTAAATATCTTTAATGTTTTGCAAGACAAGCCTACTTTAATATTATTAAAACTGTTTGGTGGCAGATAAAGGTGGTACAAAGGAATGAAAAAATACTTTTTGCTTTTATGCTGTTATAGAACAATAGAACAAAAAAGTATACAACTGTAGTGTATACATAAAATACAAAAACTGTCACTCCTTGAGCTAAAGCCATCTATTTTCCCGTTTATGTTTGTGGCACAGCAAAAGAAACAGTCCGATCACAGTCTGATCACGCAGCCTTCCACATGCTGATCTCCAGCTGCTACAACCACTCTACAAATCCCTGTGAACACTAGGTCCATTGTAGCACCACCCATACTAACTACCTGCACTGCCTTACAGTGTGTGTGTGTGTGTGTGTGTGTGTGTGTGTGTGTGTGTGTGTGTGTGTGTGTGTGTGTGTATAACAAAAGGGTTACAGAAACATTATCAGGTGGTCCACATCACATTCTGACTCTGGAGCAGTAAACAGCATAAGAAACTTTTATATCTGATAATGGAAGAAACAGGACCAAGAAAAGGTGTGTGTGTGTGTGTGTGTGTGTGTGTGTGTGTGTGTGTTTTTTTTTAGTGAGGTACTGGACCCATTGTAGACGAACCCTGAGTGGACAGCATGGTTAAAAGTGAGACAGGCCCTGACCTTCATAAATCCATGGCGGAGGCTTGTTCTATTGCCCTTAACCCTCCATTACTCAGGCTGGGTGTTTTACACCCCAGCTGATCAATTTACGCTAATTTCACACAGCTATGAGCTTTGATGCCCTGAGTAGCTGTCAGATCCATAACGCACTGCGCATGGATGTATGACTTGTCAGTCAGAGGTGGATCGTTGAGCCGATAATAGCAAATTTCAGCGACCTGGGTATTTAGCACCCCGCCTGAGTAATCCCACAGAGTATTTGGCAAGCTTTGGCAACTG
>JABJVR010001853.1:0-18425 GCA_025773905.1 Chitala chitala
CAATGCAATGTAGTGTTTGTGTTACATGTCTGAAAACCGGTTCACTATTAGCCACTAGGCCTATGCGTGCACTCATAGCCGTAGCACTATTAGCCACTAGGCCTATGCGTGCACTCATAGCCGTAGCACCAACCCAATCAGGGGGTATTTGGTATGTGTGAACATGTTTAGGGGTGACTGCCGTGGCCAGTGACAGAGCTCTCTGTCACAGGTAGGTTACACTAAGAAAAGAGTAGAGTCTTCTGTAGGCTTCATCAGCTCTGCTACAACAGCAGCATTCTGACAGTAATGATGTGTCAGTGTAACCAAGCCCTGTGCAATAATGGTTGCACAACTGTCATATCAGCCTTTAATGAAAGTGCAATGACAGCCACTGTTCACAAGTTTGTAAAACAGATTTTGTTTTAATATATTTTGAGTGTATAATTTTCTAATTTTGATATATTTTTTAAATTGGAGCTGCAATAAGTATCGCTCAGAGAAAATGTGGTATTTGATCTGAAACCGTTCTGAGACACTCAACAACAGTTTCATTAGTTTGGCACGACAGGAACAAAGGCGACTGACTCAACACAATCTGTGTGAGTTCCCTTTTTACCTGACTTGTTAGAATAAGACCCTTGCCTGACCGGTTGATTATAAAATGATACACAGATCAGCAATAACATTATGACAACTGACAAGTGAATAACA
The DNA here is from genome assembly GCA_025773905.1 of Chitala chitala. Taxonomy (NCBI): domain Eukaryota; kingdom Metazoa; phylum Chordata; class Actinopteri; order Osteoglossiformes; family Notopteridae; genus Chitala; species Chitala chitala. The sequence goes on from JABJVR010001853.1 coordinate 694, forward strand.
TTGGTTACCTCCTTACAATGGCAGCTGGAAGTGGGTTAGATACGTTAGGCAGCAAGTGGACATTTTGTCCCTGACGTTGATGTGTTGGAAGCAGAAAAAATGGGCAAGTGTGAGGATTTGAGCGACTTTGACATGGACCAGATTGTGATGGCTAAACAGCTGCGTCAGAACAACTGGAAGAGGCTCCAAAACTGCAGCTCTTGTGGGATATTTCTGGTCTGCAGTGGTCAGGACCTACCAAAAGTGATCCAAGGAAGGAAAACTTGTGAACCAGTGATAAGGTCCAGGGTGGCCAGTTGATGCATGTGGGGAACAAAGGCTGGCACACAGTGCATCACAGTTTGTTGTGTATGGGGCTGCGCAGCTGTAAACCAGCCAGCGTGCCCACGCTGACCTATGTTCACCGCCAGAAACATCTACAATGGGCATGTGAGCATCAGAGCTGGACCAAGGAGCAATGAAGGAAGGTGACCTTGTCTGATAAATCGCATGTTCTTTTACATCATGTGGATGGCCAGGTGCGTGCGTATCACTTACCTGGGGAAGAACTGGCACCAAGATGCACTATAGGAAGAAGGCAAGCTGACTGAGGCAGTGTAATGCTTTGGGGCATTGTTCTGTTAGGAAACCTTGGGTCCTGCTATTCATATGGATGTTTCTATAACACATACCACCAACCTGAACATTGTTGCTGACCAAGTACACCCCTTCATGGAAACGGTATTCCCTGATGGCAGTGGCCTCCTCCAGCAGGATAATACGCCCTGCCATACTGCAAAAAGGGTTCAATGGTTCAATGGCGGGATGGTTTGAGGAACACAACAGCTAATTTGTGTTGACTTGACCTCCAAATACTCCAGATCTCAATCCAGTTGACCATCTGTGGGATGTGCTGGTAAAACAAGTCCAATCCATATGCTTAAAACTACCTTTTTGAATGGAAGTTCCTTAATGCTAGCAGTTTATGTGAAAATATGCTGTGTATAGTCCCCGCCTCATATGTATAATAGCCCCAAAAATTTGATTTATTGTGTGTGGTGTCTGGTTTTGTTATAGCTGCACTTAACACTTGGTGAATGATGTTTAGTTAAAGTTTGCTATAATAATGTGGTAATTGACAGTAACAGCTCCAGTGTAGCTAAAGTTGTTTTGAACTCAATTGCCACTGAGTGTTTGGAATGCTATAATGGCCTTTCCAGAGACTTTAAGCATTTTTTTTTTTTTTTAATCAAATGTCACTTCAGCTGGTGAGGTGGACATGTTAGGTTCTGCGTCTGACTTTAATTTTGGAAAACTTTACTAAAAATACATGAAGGTAAATTTATAGTAATCAAGGAAAAATTCAAATTGATTAATGTAATGTAAGGGCATTATTTTGACATGGCTGCCTTTTATTAGAAAGGATATGCTACCTTCCTTCTACTAAGAGAACAAGAGTATGATAAATTGTACCAATGACAAGGAAATCAAGTCCTTCCCTTGCTCTGCACTCTAGTGGTGACGTATACCATCTCAGATGCCGACAGGAAGTGGGTGTAGTCCATGGAAATGGCACTTGCTCTGAAACCTCGCTTTCTTTTAGCCCCGACACACTCGGTTTTGAAAAGGACCCTCTGTATTTTTTTAAAGCATCGTTTTTGTCGGGTGAAAACCTACATAGACATCTGGGTTTCTGTTCACATCCAGTGCACAATTCTTCATTTGCGTCATATAGTTTCTGAGAGGCGGCAAATGACTAACTGAGGTCATCAACGAAAGCCAAGCAGCCCCAGATGTTAATCTAATTAGCTGTTTTGTACGTGTTCTGTAGGTGATGCAGTAATTTTTGACACTAAATATTTCATCCTTTTGGTTACATTCGGTGTCTGCTGAGTGAAGAGGGATGGGATTGTATAAAATGCAGAGCACTGTGTATAATCTCTTTACACAATTCAGCAAGCGAGAAGATTTGCTGTACAGAAATATGAAGAAGGCTGCATGTCTGAAAGTTCCTCGGTGTATATAACTGTATAGCCACTGCAGCCATATTATTTGAGGGGAGCTCTGGACCCTGGTCTGTATCGCTGCGTTCATATCTGCACAAATTGCTGGGCTGGTCAGGGGTTTGTGCACTCCCGTACATCAGTTGTGGGGCCGAAAGCAGGGCTGGACTGGCCCTACACAGAAGCAGGGTGTAACGGTGCCGGATTCCGCCCTCCACCGCATCGCAGCAGTGTGATCGGCTAGGGTGTTTTTCGGCATGGAAGGATAAGTGGGAGGGAAAGTGCGGTTTGGGATGAATCTGCAGATTTAACAGACTAAAACATGCATACCAAGAAACAACGCCACTTTCTACTACTATATGAATAAACATTTTCAAGTAGATGCAAGGAACACCATAAACTTCATTTTCAAAAGCTCAGTCATGTTACTGTGTTTAAGTTTTATTGTTTTACACATCCTTAGTTAAGCAGCGTCTTTTTCTAAGTGCTGCTTGCTAAGTGCGACACGACTTTGACCCTGCGTGAATCCTCAGGCGAACTTAATTACACCACAGTGAACTGATTTTCCATAGTGTTTTTGTTTGCTGGACTTTGCTGTTTTAAAACTTAAAGTAAAGCCTATGTAGTTTTTTGTTTTGCTCCGAATTCAAGAGCTAGAGGCACTTTTAGCAGATGGGGAAAAATACGACATGACATGGAAGGGTCAGTCACAAACAAAAAGGTGAAGTGTTTCAGGATAAAGTGTTTCGCTGCAAAATCATATGCCTGTATTTTTTCTTCAATATTAGGGTCAGTACATTTATGACACCTGTGTATTATTTTATAAATAATCACACACTCCCCCAGTGTGAAAAACTGTTGTGTGCAGCCATGTCATAGTGTGCGTTTTATCTCGGGTCAGATATTGCACATAATTGCATGTCACCAAGTTAAGCAACGCCTTTCTCAGAGTCATATTGGCTCAATGGAAAAATGGCTTGTAGCTTTTTTGTGCAGCTATGCTTTGTTGATGTGGTACAGCGCAGTTATAAAGTGTGTCATGACAGTGTTTGGCCTACCAGCAGCTCCACTCTTCACTGAAGTGTGTGTTGAGTGAACCAGAGTAACTCTCTAGTTCGGCGCTCAGGTTGTAACATGTGACACTGTTTCACTACATACCTTCTAAGAAATGTTTCATTGCAGCATCAGTGTAGACCAGCATCCTCTACTGATGGGGTGGTTCCCAAAATACTGGTTTGGTTTCAGTTGTGGCAGTAGTACTGAAACCTAAAACTGACTGGGAGTAAAAAGCCGATTGTACACAATTCTCACTAGATCTACTTAGAAGCTTACTTAAAAACCTGGCAATATTACCAAGTCTAAAGTATTTTCTCTTAAGTTCCATAATACTCACTTAAAATATGTGACGTAACATCTTTATGCCCCATAGAATAATTATCGGTGACGTGCACCTCATGGACATTTTCACGTTTTGGGGTTAGTTTAATTAAATTTATTTTTTTGGATTAATCAATAAATGTATGTATTGCATTTTTGCTGGCAAGAGCAGGACAAAAACAATTGAGTACAGGTGTGTTTTGGCAGTAACGAGGTTTGGTGTGAGGAAGTACCAAAGTGGGATGGAATCCTGCTACAGCAAGTGGGACCAGGCCAAAAGTGTGGCCGGATTGTGGGATTAAATTAGCAAATTTAATGCAGGTACTGGAGGGAGCGGGTTTAAATCTTGTAGGTGTGTGGTTTAATGAAATCAGACCCAAGTTGTTTTTGTACCACTGTAGAATGCAATTATATGGTGTTTGCATTTTACGCTGTATGTTAGTGTGAAAATATTAAGAGTTTGCTGCAGGTACGGTGCATAGTTATTGCGTTTTGTTGACATTTTTGTGAGCGCATTTTGCCATTTGCTAACATCTGTGGTGCACATTACCTTCAGCTCACTGACACTGCAAGGTCAGATGATCTGGGAGATCATGTAGCTAGCTGGGCATAAGGCTTGAACATGCTTTTCTACAGTTTTACAAGTATATATACCATAATGCAGCCCTACCTGTGCATACAAGTTAGGACAAGTTTTACAAAGCACCGTTCTCAGTGGATTACTGTTTTGGATGGCTTCAGTTGTCTATGTATCCTACAGTACTGTGCGCTAATGATCGTTTCACTGCCCACTGGTGTCACTTGCTTTAAAAAAAAAAAAAATTTATTATTTTGCATACCATATATGAGATCTGGCTTTGGGCTACTATTTGACAGAGCACAAAGTAGCCTGTGTAAAAAAAAAAAAAAAAAAAAAAAATAGTAGCCTGCTTAAAAAGTGTTCTTCTATTTTGGTTATAAGTTTGTTCCTTTGAAGCCTGTCATGTGAAACCCCTCCACTGGCTCACATGATGGCACTGAGAGCGGGGTGCAGTTGCCGAAGGGCCATGCTTCTGCTGTCTGGTCCAGGACAGCATGCCACGCTCAAAGGCCAAAGCTGCTCTTTGCTCTCCGTTCATCTCGTGTGGTGAAGACAGTTCTCAACACTGAGCACGAGTGATTTGGTGCATTTGGTGCGTGAATTTAAGTAACGGGCATCATGCAGTGCTCCAGTGTGTTTGACTTTGTTTTAGTTGGTTTGTAGTCACCGTTTCGCTGAAGTGTGTTTTTTGATTTAGTCTCGTTACACAGGTCTGGTAAATGGTGTGTTGTTGGTAAGCATTATATTTGATGTTTTGCTAGAATGTTCATGCTGAGTTTGATGATAGACTTAAAACTTTGAAATTCCAGTATTCAGCACTGTCTTCCCCTCAATTATGAATGACTGTAAAGCTTCTTATATTGGTAGCAGAAGGTTGTGATTTTTACTTGATTAAGGTGAGGCGCTATGGCAGAGTTACAGTGAACGAACTATACTTGCAGCCATGCCATGTGTAGAAGTAGTAGCTCAATTGTCTAGTGAGATTCTGCGTGCGCACACACACTTTTGTTATTTCTCAAAATGATTGACTTTGCCTACATGTCACTCTTCTGAACAGATAAAGCCACTGGTGTTCTCCTTTTTTTGTGAAATAATTCTCTTGAGTGATGTTTAACTTCTGCAGCCTGACTGGAGTGTTGTGAAAGACTGCAGTGCTGTGAAAGTATTTTTAATCTCACTCTAAACTGCCACAGGTTTGCGTTGGATTTACACAAACTCTCGATCGCTACCCATGGAGTCCGTTTGCTCCCTCCGTTCCCCTTTCTTGCTTTTCTCTACGTACCGCAGGCCACCTGTCAGGACTACAGTGACATGGGGAGCAGCATGACTCCGGGCCTGTTGCTGTTCTGCCAGTCTACTGCATTGCCGACATTCTCATTGCATTTGCCTAGTTAACTTGTACCTCAAAAAGTCGGTTCTTTTTTTTCCCCCATTCCAAGGGGGATTAAGTGTGTCGTTCAGGTGCCTCGTGAGTGAAAATGGAGAAGACTGCCAGGGCCCAGCTGCCTATTTACCTCACAATACCTCCCCTGCATTTTCTCCCAGCAGGGAATGTGTCCAGAATGGTGCTGAATAGAGCAATTGAGGTGCGCTCTGTGGCTCTCCGTTGTAAGTTTTGTGCACAAGGTTTGGTGGAAGTCCAGTTCATACCCCCGCTGTGACACGTGATGCACGTCATTGCCTTTTGCCAGCTGCAAAACAAAGAATTCAGCTTGTGGCCCAAAGACTGACCACAATAATGTCCATGTGCTAAATCAGGCTGTGCTACAGCAAACTGTCCTGCACGGTGCCTCTATGATAAGATACAGCAAGACTGTATATGTGTGGGATGGTATATTAGGCCAGAGCAGCTTTCACATGGCAAAAAATAGTGGAGCGCCTACGCTGAATAAATGGACGTGCAGTTTTTGGGTCAGATCCTTAAGGCACCAGGAGCTCCTGTTCATGAGGACTCAGGTGACTGTTCCTCCGGCCTGATGGCGCGTCTGATAAGGTGTCACACACGAAGTGAGATGGAGCCTTTAAAGCACCACATGAACTTTCGTAACCTGTTTTTTTGTGTTCGGATTTCAAAGTGATGCTGAGTGTGTGGATGTGTGATCTGAGTTCCTGGTGTCTTGGGAAGCAGTAACAAACAATGACAATACTGGCTCCACCTGCGTGTGGCTAAGCGTTTATGAAGATGTTTGGATGCCTTTTATGGTGAAGCACCCTTACTGGAAGTACTTGGTCTGTGTCTCCACCACACAGTACCGGCTCCGCTCCGCTCGACTCCACTTGACTCTTTATGGTTTATCCATCAGGTGTGAATAGTACCTGGTGCGAGATGGGACGTCCTGAACAAACTCACATTTTTAAATGGCCAACAGATGTGATGAGGGCGTACCATCTGCAATGGAAAACGAATTACCTGGTACCAAAAACGAGTCCAGTACAGTCGAGTCGATCCGGTACTGTACGGTGGGAAAAGGGCCGTATGGGGCTTCGCGCTTTAATAGATTAGCGCTGTCCCTTGTGACAGCGTGTCTCACTAGACCAGATGGTGTGGCTTTGGGGAGAGGCGTCTCGGGTTGCATTCGTGAAGGTGTACTGCGGTTTGCTAGAAGCATTTAGTATGATCCCGCACCTAGTCTAGGGTTTCCAGTTTGTGTCCCAGATGGATGTAAACATTAAATTGTGTTCAATATTACCCCCCCCCCCCAAGTCATCAGTGAACAGGTACAACTAAATATCAGTCAACCAATTGAGCATGTCTGTAGTAACTTGTGTTCTTTGCTCATGCTGTCTGAGGTCTTGGTTATGCTGTGAAATAGGCAGGTCTTTCCTCAACATGCGTGTGACTCTGTAAGGTTCAGAGAGGCAGTGCTACATTAACCAAGCTGTTTGTTGTTGGGTTTTTTTTTTTTTTTTTTTTTTTTTCCCCCCCCCTCTTCTCTGAACTTTTACATTTTGCATTTACATTTATTTATTTAGCAGACATTTTTATCCAAAGCGATTTACATTTCATATATAGGTTACCATGAGCTAGCGCTGGGTGTCTTGCTCAAGGACACAGCTGGTTTGAATCCCAGGCCGGTCACCAGGTAACTTCTGCATCCCAGCCTGATGCTCTACCCATATTGAGTTAACCTCAACTCAAACCTGTTGTGGTTTCACATTGTATAGCGTTACAGCCCAGGCTGCTAATGCGCTTTTGTTTTCAGAAGATGGGCCAGTAAGTAGATCTCCTTCACGCATAGTCGCAGGCTGAGAGGCGTGCATCATGCTTCCCTTACCTCACATCTGAACAGTGTTACTGTGGATTCTTTAGTGCTATCGGAACATTGGCAATAGTATAACCAATGCCAACTTTTGCCATAATGACTGTAGTGTTGGCTGTGAGTTGAAGTGTAGTTCTCTGAGGCCTTGACACAGCAGGCTCCCTAGCTTGGTGAGTTCCCTAAGGACACGTGTTGGGTGTCAAGCCTTTGTTTGGGGCTTTGTGTGCATTTGCTTTGTTGGCCTTTGTCCAGTTGCACTAGATTCTCATTCTGCAAGGTGCAGTCTGTGTTTGGCTGCTGATTCACACCTGAACACAATCCCCCCCGCCCGGTCAGCCCCTGAGGTGACATTCTTGTAGCGTGTCGTGCTGACGTAATATGTGGAGACGTATTATTTCTGGTACATGAATCTCAGCAGGGCTTGAGTGTATCCAGTATTGTGTGTGTCATTCCTGTAGGGTGTGTTCAGGCAGTTCTGTGATTTTAATAGCTGTGCTAGACCTTTGGACTGAGTCACTGGAATGCCTGGTCCAGTAAGCACCAAACCCAGTTCCATTGTCAGTGTTCTGTAAACCTGGTCCGCCACACCGGGTCACTTTGCAACCAGGAATAGCATCCGTTATTTTGAAACCCAGTAATGTGTTTAATCATCTGGCTACACAACTAGCTATCAGCTTAAATGGCTGTAATTTTAATGAAAATACCCTGTTGTGTTTTATTAGTGAATTATGCCCTCTTCAGGTATGATTTACTTCCTTAAACAGCTTATCTGCCTCCGTATACCTTTAATGGCTCACATGACTGTTGTAAAAGGCCTTCTGTAGGTAAAGCTGCTAAGTAAATACCCTTCAGAAGAAACAGGCCTGAAAAATGTGTGTTTATGGGTGAGTGCGTGGTTATTTTTGACATGATCATGAATAAACATGTAAACATAGAAGCTGGGCTGTGGTCGGTCTGTGCGTAGAAGACGTGAGGGAATGGGAGGATACGAAGCAGGTGTTCCCATGTATATGTGCTCTTTTTACATGGTCCCTCTCACTCTCTCCATCTGACAGAGATTCATCGAGTTTGAGGACTCTCAGGAGCAGGAGAAGAAGGATCTGCAGCTTCGCGTGGAGACGCTTGAGTCCCAGGCCAGGCAGCTGGAGCTCAAAACCAAGAACTATGCAGACCAGAGTGAGTGCTTTGGCCCGCTCTGCTCCACCCACAGGCTCTGCCCACACGCCCTGCTGTGTGCACCAGTCCATGCACCTCCAGACAGCATCACATCCTCTACTTATGCCCTCCTGTCTGGGAGATCTTACCCCAGAGTCCCATCCCACACTCCAGTGGTGTGGAACTACTGGACAGCCCAGAATTCATCATGGATTACATCTGTGCAGCCACATGATGTGTGTGTGACTGCTTTTGCTGCCAGATTGTTGCCTTATGTAAGAGGGTTAATGCAGTGTTTCAGAGTTGTCCCGTAGCACACCTGTCTGTTGGTTTTATTTCAGGGAACGTGTTAAATTTCATGCAAAGCACATCCAGCGTGAGTTCAAAACTGAGAAGTGTTTGTGTTCGATGATTACTCGCTGGCTCTCGGGGTCGTATAATAGTGTTTGAGGTCATTTTCATGGTTACGTGACTGTCAGTGCATCCCAGGTTATCATTGTGAGGGAGACGTGTTGAAGCCAGGCTAGAACTGTGGCTCTGCTGAGCTCAAAGCACTTGAAAGCAGACCACACACACACACACACACACACACACACAAACAAACAAAAAAAAAAAAAAAGGCAGTTTTATATTGTCCAATTGATCAGGCCTATTTGTCTTTTCTGGTTAATTCAATTAAAACCCACTTGAACTTGAAATAACTTTTATTGTCATTTCAGCCACATACAGTTAGTACAGTACACAGTGAAACGAAATAACGTTACCCCAGAACCCAGGTGCTATACACAACACCACAGAGGACAACACACAGCCACTACTGAACATGTAACATTAATCTATACATAAAGTGCACAAAGCTAGTAACGCGGACATTAGCACCGACCAGAACACAGTTTATCCGGGGTTGCTAAAGTGCAGGGTGCATAGTGTAAAGTGTTCAGTGCAAAACATGAAAGTAGTGCAACGTTCGCAGAGCAGTGTAGTTTTACAGGAATGTCTTACATGAGTATTATTAGCGGTAGTATGATCAGGCCTGAATCGATACCGTGGAATGTTTTTTAATACATCATGTTCGCATGCATGCGTGTGCACGGGCCGCACGTCATTCCCTGTGCTTATCAACACACACGTTCATAAACATTTGCATACATTTACATGCAAGCACTCAAACACAGTCTACGTAAAAACATGAACCGTGTCGTGTAACAGTCGCACACTTTCATAGACATTTGGATGCATTAATACACAGGTGCTGAAACGCATTTTGCGTCGAAGCTGTTAACTATAATTATAGTAAGTATAGTTAACTGTGTTATGTGATACACATACATTTTCACTGTAATGTTCACTGACTCTAGCACAAATATGTGGACAGACAGCAGGGCTTTAAGAAGTTCCAGTGCACTGAGTGGACACTGAGATTCTTACACCTGTTCTGTTCCTGCATCGTCATGGTTTGTTTCTTGTTTAGCTAGCTGGACAGCTTTAAATCGTGAGAAGAAAGGTCTACCTGCTGCTAAAGTTTTTCTTGTATCAGCAAATGCAACAAGCCAGTTTCTCTTCTCCTTTTTCTTCAGTAAATAAACTTGACGTCGACTTTGCATTTCCAGTGCACTTTAAGAAAAGTTGCACGTGAAATCATGTGAGACCTTCTGGAAATTCCCCAGACATGTGATTGAACCCCTTTGTGTAGAAACCATAAGTAACGCCCTGTTTATCTAAGCAGCAAGAGAAAGGAGTGTTCAAGCAAAGCTTACTTCAAGCAGCCCCAAAACGTTTCTGCTGCATTTACTTGAGTAAAAAGGCCAACCTTACATAGGTGTGGGAGTCCAAAGAGATTTGTATTACACGTTGAATGCCGTGGACATTTTTCTGTGCTGACTTTTAGGCGAGTTTGACTGTTTTGCCAGTGATTCAGTGTATAGTAATTTTTCAAGATGTACAAAATTTCACAACTGGGCCTGATCTTGTAGTCATAATATGATGTTTCACAGAGGACATTGTTTTGTAAGATGTATAATAAACCCTGTGCTGTGTTTATTTATTTTATGTATCTTGGAAACCAAGTGGCTTGATTTGTAAGCATAGAGTTCTTTAGGTGTAGCGATTAGCATCATATGACCATTATGGCACCTGAATATTGTCACACATTTTCACATACCTCTGTGTCATTGTGTGGGCGGCCACAGATTGAGTGCCACATTAGGCTTAGATTAAAGCACTCTGCTAATAGGAGGATTACTCTTTTTACTAGCCTCCAAAGCAAGCCCATTTAAAATCGTTTGAAAGATTACAGGGTTTCCTGTCCTTTGTATTCCTGGTTTGCAGTGATGTTCCACGTGCCTTTTCTGTGAGACACATGACACCTTGTGGTCACACTTTGTTATTGCATGCGCTAACACGAAATAAAACTTTTACTTTGTAAATGAACGTGTAATTTACACGTTTTTCATCAACCCAAAGTACAGTTTTTTTTTTTTTTAAGCGATTAGTACAAGCCTTCGTATTGTTTAACAGGTTTTTCAGTCATTCAATATAGTGCACATTTTATTCAACCAATAATTAATGTATAAAATGAGTATTTGTTTTGTCCCAAATGCAATATGATTTGTGCATTTCAGACAAAAACACTCATTTAGTTTTAACCCATACAAAGTAGTAAAGTAGTAAGTTGTTTTATTTTTGTCACTTTTTGCGATCTATGTTGACAAGCTCATATTTTACAAAGTTATATCTGTTGGCCTATTTTTCTAAAGTTTCATGATTGTTAGTGTAGTGCAAGCCTTTCAGATGTGTGACTTGTATCACAGCAGAAAGTACATTGTGTCTTTATATTAGATCAATTTCCATGGTTATTAAAGATGTGCTAGTGAACACTTACCTCATGAAATCAGTCTGCTTTCAAAGTTAGTTTTATGGGACCTTCTTACATTTCTGCCAGTACTGTTTTATTTTCATTTCCAATGTTGATTGATGTTAATATGGTGCCCATGTCAGTATTATAAATGGTTATTTTGTTAACTGTGACCCCTGTGTTTTTTTTTTTTTTTTTCTCATCCCTATGGTGATGTGCTAATGGCGACTCCCCTCCTTCAGTTGGCAGGTTGGAAGAGCGAGAGGCTGAACTTAAGAAGGAGTACAACGCTCTTCATCAGCGACACACAGAGGCAAGAGAGGGAGATTCGCTTTTCTGGAGGATGGGGAGGGGGGCATGTTTACATGTTTCTGACAGCCCAGGTTGTCAGGGGTGATGTAATCGCGTTTCGCTCCAGCGTGAGATGCCAGCGTGCCGCGTAAGCAGCACAGAAGGTGTGAGTGGCGCCTTTATGAACACTGCCACTGCTGATGGCTCTGGCGTTAGCTTCTAAACTGGTGTGTGTGTGTGTAATCACTCCTAACATGACCGTGGCTAAAATCATTTCAGTGTGTTCAGCACTTTGTGTATAGTTGTTGAGTAGAGCAGCCTGATTAATGCTGGAGCTTACTTTGTGCATTCTAATTTTAAAAAAGCCCTTAGATAGCGAAGGAATTAAGTATTCTGTTAATGAAGTATAATGTGTAATTATTTACATGACAATGATAAATAGTCATTACACAGTGATATAAATGCAACTGTTGTTGGTTAATTGTTCTAAAACCTAAGTCAATGGATGTTGTCTTCTCAGCCAGTGAACATTTTGATACTTCAAGTCCCTCGGTGGTGTGGGGCGGATACAGTGCTCTGATTGGAGGAGCCGATATCATTCAGTGCAGGCAAATGGCAGTCTTTGTTAAGCATCCTGGAAACATCCCTGGGGTGACTTAACCCTTTCATCCTGGGACGGATATGATGCCAGCTGGATTTTACTCTTTTTGAAATGTATGAGTCAGGCTCCGAGTGACCCAAGAGCTGAGGTCTTCAGGTTTTTGTAGCATGGACACGTTTAACACTTTAACAAACAGCTTCGGATGAATGCTTGCAACCTTGGACTGACCTCTCCTAGTCAGCTCTCTCTGCTATTTATGGCTGACATTGAAAGAGTCCAGACTTGAGCAGAGAAAAGAGAAGGACCTGAGACCGTGAATAGAAATGGGTCAGCTTCTTGGCTCCTTCAGGGATGTGAAGTTTCTGGTGCAGAGCGTCAGACTCCCTGAGCAGCGTGGGTACAGCTGAGCTACCAGTCATTAGTAAAGTAGCACAGTGCTCTGCCTGTGGCTCAGGTGCAGCTTGTCCATGTCCAGAATACCATCGGCTCAAGAGTACAGCGAGATCTTCCATATGAAGCAGCGCGGTGTATGTTTCTGTCCACTGCTTCACTTCAGCATAGACCTTACGGGAGGAAAACCTGTGGTGATGCAGGGGCACAGATTCAGCAGTAAGAACACGCACTGAGAGCCAAGTTGGGGCAGAACAGGTTTCGTTGCGTTGAGCTTAATCTTCTGTTGGCTGAGCTTGATTTCTTTCTGTCTGTTACAGATGATCCACAACTACATGGAACACCTGGAGCGCACCAAACTTCAGCATTTGGGCGGGGGGGAGGCCACGGACACCGCAACCCTAGGCCGAGTGCGGTGAGACCTGTGTTAAGTCCCTCCCCATAAGCCACGCACCCGTTCCACACATTGGTCCATCCTCTGGCCGTTGGCCACTCGGCACTCTGCAGCTCATCCAGGCCTCCACTATGCAAGCAGAATTTCCAGATCAAAGTACAACTGTTGTACAGAGCATCCTGCTGTTGGGACCAGTAGTGTTTAAATGGCTTTTCACTCACTGCCAATTAGTTCTTGTTTTCTCTCAGACAAATAAATTCATTTGTCTTTGTTGGCTAATGTAAGCAGCATGAAAAAGCTCATTAAAAAGTCCTTGAAAGGTATATGGTGGTTTCCGTGACAAGTCTCCGAGCTCTGCAGATGCGGACCTGTAAATGGGGCGCACGTGTGTATCAGCAGACTGAAATGCAGCGGGCAGTGCATTATTACTGTTCTGAGGGCTTGTTGTTCATACACTTTTGATCCCAGTGCTCAGTTTTCAGGTTGCTAAGAAGCCCCCCCCCTACCACAGACAGGGAAAGAGCTTCTCAATACAGTATAGGGTGGGCTACAGGATGTAGGCCAGAGCACAAGTCGTGTCCCCTGAGACAATTCCAGTCTTTGCTTTGTTTTTGTTTTTTTTTTTTTTTTGCTGTTTGCTGTTCTGTCAGTGGGCAGCTCATAAGGGGCTGAAGTCTAGTTTTCTGCCGTAGATGTGGGTGGTGTCGTCAGTCCGGTGATATTTGTCTGCTGAGTGCATATTTGGCTGTGTATGTGGCTATTTAAAAGGTTCTGGTTAGCTGTGAGGTTCATTTATCAATTTGAAAATTTACATTAAGGTGAGATATACAGGAAAATGATAAATGGTTGTACAAGATGTGTTTTTCTCCTGTTCTTGTTACTGCATGGTTTTTGTGTGTGTGTGTGTGTGTGTGTGTGTGTGTGTGTGTGTGTGTGTGTGAGAGAGAGGGAGAAAAAGAGAGAAAGAAAGAGAGAGAGAGAGTGTGTAGATATCAAGACCTTGGAAACTCAGTGTTCTTTTTTGATCTTATTACTCAGTTTTTGATCTTATTACTCTGTAGGATTAACCAAAGCACCCTAAGCAGAAAGGAAACACTGAGATTTTCCACAGAATCAGGAGCTCAGACAGTAGTTTTTAGTGGGTGAGGGGTGTGCTGTTGTGTGGGCTTTATGGTACAAAGTTTACTCTTTAGTGTGACAAGAGGAGCGCTCTGATTGATTTCTGGTTGGTTGATTTCCTTACTGCTGTGTGGCTGTTCAGACACTGCAGCAAGCCACGCTTACTTCTGCCGCTGCGTGTTACGCGTTTATTCTTGTCCGCTAGATGGCTGGAGAGCTGGGTGAGAACCTTGGGGGAGGCGGGGTGGAATACTTAATGAGGTGCTTTGTGGCGCGGGGCTTCAGCATTAGTACGGAGAAGCTGAGCAAGCGGTGGGGAGAGGCAAACAAGAATCCGCAGCGGGAAAGAGTGCAGAGAGAGACAGCATCAGCGTCCAGCTGATAGGCAACGCATTTGTCGCCTACAACCCCCTCCCACTGCGCCTCCCACCCCTGCAGAACTCAGGGACTTGCTGCTGAAGGGATTGTTTTTCCTTTTTTTTTTTTTTTTTTTTTTACCCCCTGTTTTGTTTGGGCCCCCGGATACGCCGGCAAAAGCATCACCCCATGCTGTGGGGGCCCCACCGACCCTCGGAGCCCCTCCTCCTCCGTACCCAGCCCTCGGGGTGCGCGGCTCGGTACAGCGCGGCGCTCCACGATGCCAGGGCAGAGCCATGAGCCCCGGGTGCATGCTGCTGTTTGTGTTTGGCTTTGTTGGCGGGGCGGTGGTCATTAACTCAGCCGTCCTTGTCTCGCTGTCCGTGCTGCTCCTGGTGCACTACTCTGTCTCTACCGGCCTGCCTCAGCTCACGCACTCGCTGCCCCGGATCTCCAGGTACTGTCCACACGTGGGGGGTGGGGATTCGGTAGAGACTTGCCTGCACCTGCTCGTCCTCCTCCTTTCCCTGTCTTCCTCCCTTTCCTTCGCGTTCTTGTTTTCCTTTTGCTTTTGTCCCACACACCTTTCTTTCCAGCACTTTCTCTAGCCTTGGCTGCATCGCTACACCACGCGCAGCCTTGTTTTCTTTTAGGGAAAGGAAATCCATGTCTGTTGGTGTGCGCGCGAGCAGTGAGGACCGTTGAGCGTCCATGGAAATTTAAACATTTAGACGGGTATCCTAAAATGGCTCCCTGCCAGAGCCAGTGTGTTGATCTCGACATTTTTAGTGCATTGGTACGTTATAAAGGTGCTGTTTTCATCCTCTGCATGCCACAAAGGATTGCTTGTTAGCCTGCGGTGGGACTGTTAAGCTGCTTTCAGTCGGGATCACGGGTATTGTTGTGGTTATTGTTCATCAGGGAGCTCTCACTGCTTATCTCTTTCCACACGCAACCTTTTGTTATGAATGTTTTTGGTTGGGATCGGTGTGTGTGGCAGAAAAACATCGCTCGGTGTGATCTCTGGACTTTACTGAAACGGGCGCGCAGAATTCTGTTAAGTTCGTCGGCCACTGCGGTTTCCTTAAACATGCCCATATGCAGATAAGGGAGTGGGTAGCCTTGTGTTGAACTCCGTGACGTATTTGTATGTTGACATTGTAGGAAGTTACGGACCGTTAAAGGTTTGGTGTAGAAGCAGGGGTGAGGGTGCCGTTGGTGTTCTTACCTGTTAGGGAACGGCTGTGCTCGGGTCTGCTGTGGAGCTCTGTGAAGCTGCATGGCGTCTGCGGTTTTAGGTGGATTTTTGTCACGCCGCTCTCTCTGCTATCCCAGACGTTTCTCCGATAGCAGCCGAGTGTTTAGTGGGTAGGTCACGGCTAACCGGCCTTAATAAATCTGTATTGGTGTTCATCGTTACTGGGTCCAGTGACCCCCTACTGCAGACACTGGCCACTGTCTCCACCAGTCATGGAGAGCTGAGCTTCAGGAACTTGGCTGAGAGATCAATGAGCCGTGGAGGAAAAACAGGGTCCTCAGCAGGTGTTAACTATGTTACCTAGATGAGACGGCGTCATCTGGAAGGAACATAACACGGTTCTGCTGACATGCTTCTCGAGTCTTTGCTAGTATGACTTTGGTTCTGTTTTGGTGCATAATTAAACCACTTGATATAAACAAGAGCAAGTATCATGACTTTGAGTTCATTCTGAAGTTTTTCCAGCGATGAAGTTTCCCCTGAACAGTCAGAACCATTTGTTACTTAAAGTGATGGTGACGTCACAGAGCTCACGCTCAGTGTCGATATGTGGTGATTAATCTGTGCAGCTCCATTGCATAACTGCATGTTTGAGTGGTAGAGAGGTCACTGTTGTCCCGCTGAATGTCATACGTTGTTCTGTAATTTATAGATCCTATGTTAATACTGCAGTGTGTCATTACTGGTGGGGGCACCAAGGTGAAGAGGCCATTTAATATCACGCGCACACACACACACACACACACACACACACACACACACACACACACACACACACACACACACACACACACACACACACAGTCGTGTAAGTATATGTGTCTGTCTGTGCACCTGTTGTTACGTGAGAGAGAGAGAGATGGTAGTGGGTTTGCAGAAGTCAGGTGAAATGATGTGAAATGGCCTCAGCTAGGTTAAATGGTCCTGTGGCAACAGTTCAGGGAAACTCTGTCCTTCTCCTGCTGCTTCATGTAAACTTTATCCATGAAATATTTGGACTTCAATCATTCTGCTCCCCATAGGTCACTGAAAATTTCTCTTGTCAGTTAGCTGTTGTTTATAATGGTATGGTTCCTTTTCAGGAGTCCTGCCCAAGGTGTCCTTTCACAAACTTTTTTTTTTTTTTTTTTTTTTTTTAATGGAGAATTTCTGGTGCTTTTTCACAAACAGGCACGTTGCGCACATGGGGGACCCCTCCCCCCCCACCACTCGCTGTGCCGCCAACCCCCCCGTCGGGGGGTGTTTGGCCAACTCAGAACAGAGTGCACAGTCAGCAGACTGTGTTGAGTCCAGGGGCTCTGCTGCAGGGCCGGGAAATGAACCTCGTGTTTCAGATCAGAGCACCCCAGGCCCAAACTGCACACCCATAGGAAGGACACGTACTCAAAGGCTCGGACTCCCCGTGCTCCTTAGCGGGGCATTTACAAACGACCTGTTGTTTGTGTTCTGCCTACCATTCCTGGGAAGGCTTGTAGTTTTCTTCTGGACAGGATTTATTTGTTTATTTTTTAATAATCATAAATTCACCAAAGTATAATGAATGAAGTGGTGACTGGTGACATTTTTCATGGATATAATGGTTATGACGTTCGGTCCAAAACTGTGCCGCAAAAATCAAGTTACCATAGTTCTGGAGTCCTCCAGACAGTAACCATAAGAACATAAGACTGACCTCATAATGAAGTAAATCTCTACTGTCTTCCCCTGATTTTAATGAGTTACTGTCCACCCCTCCTCCCCTTTGTTTCTCAGGAAGGAGCGTCCTGTTTCCTTAGGAATATTCCCCCTCGGGGGTGGAGATGCACTTCTCAGCCCCGATCTGCAGAGAGAACGAGCCGAAACTCCTGGTACAGACACGTGGAGGTACAATGACCTCAGCCATCCACGCTCCAACACCAGCCTCAAGGTATGTGGGCCGAGGTCTTGCTGCTTGCGCTGAGAGTTTATACTCAGGGGTTAGCGGAAGCCCATTTGACAGCCAGCACTGTGAGTTTATACTCAGGGGTTAGCGGAAGCCCATTTGACAGCCAGCACTGTGAGTTTATACTCAGGGGTTAGCGGAAGCCCATTTGACAGCCAGCACTGTGAGTTTATACTCAGGGGTTAGCGGAAGC
>JABJVR010001854.1:0-18420 GCA_025773905.1 Chitala chitala
ATTTTTTTTTTTTTTTTGCACTACACTTTCCATCTAATGGCTGGAGTTTGCAACACAAACAAACCATAGCGGCAGATGGAAGACTAAAGTGGGCCAGTTATGTACAAGATCAATCACATTGGGTTTGGGAATGTCTAAGACAGTGATAAGCTAACTCTTACGTGTGCATCAAGCAATAAGAATCATTTTACAACAGTAAGTTCTGATCAAGGAATTTGGTTTGATTTGATTTGGACAAGAGGCATTCCATGAGTGCTAATACACAGTATAACAGCATTTGGATGTTAAGCAGTAAGTATCATTCCACTTCACGGGTTTTCTAATAATCATTAATTACACTAACTGTAATAATCAAATCATAATTTGTTATCGCTTATTACTGTAAACTAATAAATGGTGTTTGTAGAACTGTTGTATAAAAGGAATATCACACTCAGAGGTTGTGCTGTTGTACTGAACACCAGCAGACCCAGGATGTCTTTGGCACTCAACCCACAGCCTCGTGCCTACGATGGCATCACAGCCATGCTGATATTCAGTACAACAGCACAATCTCAAATTTGATACTGCTTAAATAGAGAATGGTGGGGGAGGCAACCATCCTTGCTATAGAGTACCAACATTTTAGATATGATTGAAAATGTTTGACAATATGTTGATGCAATAGAAAGGATTATTTTTTTATTTATTTAACTTTTGCTGTTACAGCACACTTTTATACTTTTCAATATATAAAGTGGTCTAAAAGTTTCAGTTCAGCAAA
Organism: Chitala chitala; assembly: GCA_025773905.1. NCBI lineage: Eukaryota > Metazoa > Chordata > Actinopteri > Osteoglossiformes > Notopteridae > Chitala > Chitala chitala. The sequence continues at coordinate 764 of JABJVR010001854.1, forward strand.
GAAAGAATTATGCTTCTTTCCCATCAATTACAATTAAAATAAGAAATAGCAGGAAGGGTGCAGGAAGAGAAAGACTAGTTAGAGTTAGGGAAAAGACTAAGGAGACAAGCCCACATAAGGCACTGTACACTGTTACACAAAAACTTTGTCTCAGTCTATCCTGAAAGCTTGGAATGTACTTCACACAACTAACTACAGTGAACTGAAAAAATGTGACATGGCTTGTCTTTGTCTATTTCACTATTTTTAAAACAAATTTATCTGACAATACATATTGAAAATAAATCAAAGGCTTTTGACAGTTTCTGTCATGTTGTTTGTAAAACACTGATGCCACATCAATGACATTGTTGTCATTGCAATGTTTCTCAAAATATACTTGATATAGATCTGCTAAACAAGATGTGTAAAATGTCACAAGAATATTGTCTTAAAATCAATACCCTAAACCAAGGCTATGACAGTTACTGGAGAAGAAGTTATCAACATCTACTGTCATGGTGCTCACCTTGAACAGGTCAATATCTTCAAGTACCTTGGAGTTACATCAACCAACAATGATGGTTGCAATGATGACTGTGCTGGTTATGGCTAGCATCACTCAATTATACAAAAATATTTTGCTCAAGACCACAGGGCTGAGACCCTTGAACTCAAAATGTTGGACTATGAGAAGAAATACAATCAAGATAAATTGATATGAGCATTTGAAATGTATCTGCAGAGAAACGAATACCAAGAGGTTGTGAGGACTGCTTGGTATAATCTCTGACTATCTAGTATGGGGAAGAAGGTAACTGCAGTGACAGTAGCTAGGGGAGAGTGGAAGCATGTGAGAGCCAGGTTAGCAAAAGAGCCCTCAGCTAGACACATAGTACTTCAAAATGACAGTGTTCTGAGCGTGGTTAAATAGCCATGACAAGCTATAGCTGGCAGGCACTAATGAGGGGGTGTGGCAACACAAGGTGTGACAGTAATCTGTGTAAATCAATACAAATCCTAAGACACTTTCAAAAAACCTATAAAAGTAACAGTTTCAGATGATAAGTCTTTTTGTTAAAACCATTTTAATGTAATATTATTTCCTATAGCACAGAATGTTTTCTTTGGTGTGAGAGTACATGGATCTTTAGCCAATCAGCTGAATATGTCTGCTACTGTGTAAATTTCGTGAGATGGTACATTTTTATCTAGGGACTGTAGAATGAACTGCGCCAATTGTCATACCTTTCACCTATAAACTCAGCATTTGATTTATCATTGGACATGCATAAACAGCATAAACAAATTTGATATTTGACAGGTGGGGGGAGGAAACACAGCTTTACAATAAATTTCCAAACAGTAAATGTCATAATATGCACATACGTTTAAAAGGAATGTGTCTGGTTCAAACACCCCTGATACAATTTAGCCATACTTAGCTTATTGTCCCAGGTATGGCACATGACGAGTGATGATAGATTCATTTCAATTCAAACATTTAATATAATATTCTGACTCCTAAAAACAGCACTGTTGAACAGAACCTGTTCACAGAAACAGGTATTTGCCCAGGCTGACAGAATGCAAGCTCTAGTAGCATTTGGCCTTCTTTCACTATATGCATTATAAATGAGCAATGACTCCCCAAGACACACACAAACACAGACACGCTGTTGATGTATACAACCACTGCTGATGCACAGGTAACGTAATGTTTAGTAGTGTCAACTTGTAACCCAAAGATTACCATTTTAAGCGGCAGCAGGAACCTTGCTGTTGTGCTCTGAGGAATGGTGCAGAACCGAGGCTCTTTCCCCTGAAATACCCAACTACAATAACAAATTAAACTGGTAGGTGTTTAAAAGGCGTAGGTTGTGTCACCATACATTTTTTAACATCTACTGCCCAAAGACATTGTGAAACAAAACTACATAGTTTTATGCAATTAACTGATTGTCAAATACACAGATCTGTGGTGGGTTGGCCCCCTTGCCCTTGGTGTCCCCTGCCCTCTGTCCTATGTCTCCTGGGATGGACTCCAGGCTTCCTGGGACCCTTAACAGGATGAAGCAGTATAGAAGATGACTGACTGACTGACTGACAAATACACAGATATTCCATGTCTTCAACATGATACAAAAACCAAACCATGGATTTTGAAGTCTAGAAACGGTTATACATTTTACTATAACAGAAGGCAACTGTTAAAAAGCTCTACACAGTTTATAATAGATTTGCTGTGCCTGACCAAATTTTGCTTGAAAACAATGAAAAGATACATGTAAGCACATTTCCTTCTTTTAAAACATCTTTATTAGTTATGTAGTGACCCCCAAGTCACCGAAGGATATCACTAGACATTATGAGTTTATGTTTTCCAAGTCCATCTTCAATAGGTCTAAACACACAAATCATCAAAGCTATATGATGTGCAACGTTTCAACTTGAATAGGTATGGAAATCTAATTATTCAAGCCATGACAAGGCAGGGAACGTATGTGACTGAATACAAACTAACACATCATGGCCCAACCTCTGCTGTAGATCAGTAAGTGTCACTGTTTTAGATTTACACAATACACTTGGGTTCTGTTAAAAAATAATTTTAAAAAATCATCATTAAAATCACTACAAATGGATTTTAGTGTTTGGAATCCTATGTTTTTATTTTAGATCTACATTTGGATTAACAGTAGTCACCTACTTTGATTAGAAAAGAAAAGTCTTGTCATGATTACATCCCTAATTATTTTCGTATTTGTAAATCATAATCATCAGCTTTGCCAGTCCTGTGAATTTTTAGAATGCAGTGAGAAAATGCCACACTTATCACACACAGCCGTGAGCAGAAAATGTTAATGATGTTGGAAATGTCACTATACCTGCTGACTGATACAGCCTTTCTTACAACAATTATCAAGCTCTGCAGTTGCAGTGTAAAAATAATATAATTGCCTGTGGAAAAAACCACAGGCGATTAGCCAGATCATATGCCATAATCCTTCCCTGATGATGAGCTCCTGAAATGAGCAGACACCAAATGGACCAGTCAGAGCCCTACAGACGTACTGGTGTAGAACTCATCTCATGCAAAAGAGCCTTGAAAGAAACTCAAAAATGGCCAGGGCACTGTGTTACGGGTGACTCATCTTCTCCACATGACCTGATCAGCTAAGACTGACCTTGCCCAAGATACTTTCTTCTGCTGATATCCTGTTCCAAGGTTAAAATTATTGTACATTTACCATGTCAGTCAATTCTACTCACATATTATATTCATACACTTTAGATCAAACATCTGAAAAAATACATACATAAGTTCATCATTATCAAAGCCAGTAGTAACAATGGTTAAAATTATAAACTATACAATAAAAACAAGTGTGAAAAATAAATTCTGCAGACACTTGAAGACTTTCTCAAATTTTAGCATATTAAACATGTGTTTGCAAACTAATCAAGCCCAAATTTACCTAAATAAAGGTTGAAGGAAATGTGTTAAGATATATAATTTTGTACTGTTTTAAACAATTTGAGGACTTTGTTTCATATTTTGTACAAAATGTTAAATTATTTTCATTTATAAATTATAATTATATAATTTAATATTAATATGTAATTGTGTGTACTTCATATTTATGTATATATGAGATAATTGTAATGGTTCAAAATGCAATTTTTTTTCATTCCTGTAAAATTAAATCATGATGCGTTCAAATGTTTGATTGCTATCATATTTATTAAATTATTTATTCTATTCCATAATTTTAAGGTATTGTGCAAGAAGTAGACTACATCCCACATTGTTATAAACACACATTTATTTCTTGCCTGTATATTTTGCAAAGTGGGATTTATGAGATAAACCACAGTAGTCACTAAAGCATTATTATACAGATATTGAAAAACTGGATTTAAGATTCCAGTGAAAGAAGATAGAATCTGAAGGCATGTTTATTCGATTTTAAACTTGTCAATTCACTTCGTATTACATAAAATACTGAATTTGAAAAAAAAATCACTAAAATTAAATGGTGTCACACAGCAACTGCAAAATTGGTACAGTCGTCTCCTTCCCTGCTATCATCTTGTCTGATCTTGTACCAGCACACCTCACTGTTTTCAACCCCCCCAGAAAGTCTCTCTGGACATTCCATTACTGTGTACTTCCTGCTGCTGTCAAGTTGTACAACTAGCACTGCTCCCAGCAGACATCACACATCTACACAATGTTAACTGTAAATATCCAACTAGTGTGCACTGTATTCCATGCGTAATGTGTGCAAGTTATGTTTACTACATCAAGTTGTCTCAAAGCACTTCACAGAATAAAATTTCAGTTAACACAGAATTAACAGCACGTGGAGGATTGAGGTTTAAAAATAAAGATAAAGCCAGACAGCAACAGAGAAGAGGAACCAAAAAAAACCTCTGGGGGCCCAAGGTTGCCTGCCTGCCCAGCCCCTCCTGGGCATACTAATATTACAGAATACATAGTTGAAAATTGAGACAATGAATGTAAACGGCATTATGGAGTTCTTCTGTGCTCCAGGTGTTGGAGCAGTTCTCTTCAGGCTCAAGGCATTCCTTGGGCAAAGGCCCCATCAGGTTTCACGGTAGTCTGAGTGTCAATGATTCTAGCAAGGTATCCTGCTTAGATGGTGCCCAGTTGGTGCACCAGTACACATATGGATAGATAAGGATTGCAGAGAGGGGTTAGTATATAATACAAACACTAGCAGCCCCATAACAAAATTTCACAGGTACATTGGCTAAATTTGGGCTTGCTTAGCTTGCAAACATATATCACAACATATAGTAATAATGAACCAGCAGTATTAATTATAGTGGGCTTATGGAGACTGTTGAAGAAAAGCTAAATCAAAGAAGTAGGTCTTCAGTCATAATTTAAAAATTGAGTCCGATTCAGCATCCTGTACATAGCCAGGCAGACTATTTTACAGACTAGGGTCCCTGTTACTAAAAGCTGTAGTGCCAATACTTTTATCTATGTGTGTAACAGTAAGAAGGCCTGCATTCCGGGATTGTAGGGAATGATTTGGAGTATATGTATTAATCAACTCTGTTAGATATACTGGTGTTTTGCCTTTGAGTGCCTTATTTGTTAACAGCTGAAGTTTGAAATTGGTCCTGTGCTTTACATGAAGTCAGAGAAGTGAGGATAGCATAGAATTAATCCAATAGTACTTTCTATTTCCAGTACTAATTCTAGCAGCTGTGTTTTGGATGCGCTGTAATGTGTATAGTGTGTGGTTTTTCTTTCCAGAGTAAAGCATTGCAGTAATGTAAACTACTGTAAACAAAGTGTGCACAATTTTTTCAGTATCTTCTGTAGTAAAAAAATGGCACATCTTAGCAATATTTCTCAGTTGTAGGAAGCACACCTGTGAAACTGCATTGACATGTGACTCAAAGGAGAGATTTGAGTCTAAAATTACGTGCTGAGTCGCTAATGGAAAAACACAGGTCGGCAGCATTGAGAGTTTAACTGAAAGGACTCCTAGCAAGATCATTACCCTCAAACAACAAGATCTCAGTTTTATCTGTGTTTAGTGATAAGTAGTTTGTGCCCATCGTTCTTTCCATGTCTTTGAGACATTTAATTATGGTTTTACCTGATGCATTATCATTAGGTATAACTGGTATAACTGAATATCATCAGCATAGGTATGATAGTTGATATTATACTTATGCATAATATTATGTAAAGGTGTAACGAACGCCGTACACCACAGACGAAGGTGAGCTGAGTCTACGTGCAGGAAGGGGTTTATTACAAAGGCACGATACACAGTGGTAGCAGAAACTTTGAGCCTTAACAACGTAGCATGAACACATTAATACAATGACTGGCAGGAAAGCGAATACAGTGAAGGGCTTAAATACACATTCAGAACGAGGGACGACAGAAGAAGTACATCAAGACATTTAAACAACTATTATCCAATTACAATGACATTAACATGGAACCAAAAGGGCGACATCTAGGGGACATGAGGCATGACGGGGGGCATGACAAAAGGTAACATGTAAAGGGAAAAGAGTACCTAGAGAGGCCTAGCACAGATCCCTGTGGTACTCCATATCTAAGTGATGACATGGACAAGGGTGCACTATTGTTCAACATTTGAACATAATAATAACAGTTGGTGAGATAAGAAGTAAACCACATAAGAACAGCTCTGTCGGGCCCATGACAGTTTGAAGCCAGTATACCAGAATAGAATGATCAACAGTATCAAAAGCAGCACTAAGATCTAACAGAATGAGAGCTGTCATGTTGCCTGCATCAGATGACATCATGATATCATTTACAACTCTAGTCAGTGCTGTTTCATTGTCCTTGTTGGAAGCCAGACTGAAATTTATCCAATAAACTGTTGGTTTCCAAGTGAGCTTGCAGCTGCATTGCAACTATTTTCTCCAGAATCTTGGAAAGAAAAGAGACATTGGAAATAGGTCTGAAACACTAAAATTACTAATTACATCAGAATCCAGATTAGATTTTTAAAGCAGTGGCATAACGACTGCACTTTAAATGAATGCGTTACAACACCTAAAGCAAGGGAAGTGTTCATTAGGTTCACAAAAATTTCTAGTAAATCTTTAACCAGTTGTGTTGGAATTGGGTCTAGCAGAGAGGTGGTAAACTTTATTTGGTTTTAGCTGTCAACTTTTTAAGGTCTAAGGTGTCATCTGGTGCAAATTTGCTATAAGTCTAATATTTGTGTCTAATATTTTTTGCGGACTCAAAGGGTGTTTGTTGGAGCACTGTTTAAGTCTAATGTTGTTGATTTTATCATTAAAGAAGGTAATGAAGTTATAAGTAATACTTGAAGGCAGTCTAGATACATCTTTAGAGGATAAATTAGCTAATGTTTTAAGTAGGAAATAGGGGTTGTTTGTTCTTATCAATAAGCTTAGAATAGTATTCTGAATGTGAGCTGTATAATGCTTTCTTATACCATCTCAGGCTTTTGGACCACACTGACTGAAATACCTCGAGATGTGTGGATGTCCACTTGCACTCTAATTTATGGCATTCTTGTTTTAGACATATAATCATTAAACTGTGGTGAGCACCTGGTGATTCTAACTGATTTAGCTTTTAATGGAGCTACTTTATTTAGTGTCTGAGTATCTACTACATTAAAATTGTGTAATTTCATTAGTCTACATACTGTCAGTGAAAACTGTTATAGATAGTATCTGTAAATTTTTTCTACTTTGTCTCTATTGAAATGACAGGCCATAATCTTTTCTTTCAAACGCAGAGAAGAAGGTTTAATCTCAAAAGTGCTCAAGAAATGATCAAAGCAGGAATTACCTAATGGATGCACTAATAAATGAGAGATATAATATTAAAGTCACCTATAAGTATAATTTTATCAAATTATGTCACACTGGACAAAAAAAAAAAATCACCAAATTTATTAATAAAAGATGTCTGTGATCCTGGAGGTTTATAGACTATGAATAAATACACAGATTAAACTGATGTAATTTCAAGCAGCATAGCTTCAAATGACAAAAATTTTTGCCTCAGTTTTGAGGGACTCATCAAAGATAGCAGTCTCCATGTCCTGAACTGAGAGCCTTATGTAAATATGTGAAATCATTAGGAGAGGCTTCAACTAGATGGACAGTGTCAGATGGTTTAAACCATGTTTCTGTAAGTATACAGATATTGGAGTTGGTATCCAGCACCATATCATTAATCAGAACTGCTTTGTTGCCTAGTGAGTGAGTATTGAGTAAGGGACATTTCAAACCCCTTTCATATTTCTTATTTATATTGTTCCCTCCCCATTACTTTTCACTAAGTGTTTCTGCTATCCCTTTGATGCAGCAACATTGATAACAATTTGTCCACTGTGGAACTAACAAAGGATTTTCTTATCTAATTGCATATAAAATATATTTTTACCAACTGGTTAACCACAGTGTGACAGAGCAAGTGGGATGCACAGAATGACATGCATGTAACGTTTGTGCCAAGCAGGCAAGAGAGGTGAGGTCGAATGGGCAAAGAGGGAGACTTTAATACAGGCTTGAACAGTGTATAAACAAAAGGGCTAAACAGGTCACAAAGGCTTGACTACAGGAAACAAAGAACTAAACCCTAACTAGAAAGAACATGGGAACAACTCTACACTATTACAGAAACAACTATTTTACAAGATTACACCTACAACAACCGGCAAAGGACTAACAAACCAGTGACATACATAAAGGCACAAATAGGTTGAACGACACAAGGCTGGCAACTGATAATGAAGGAACAGGTTGGAAAGGACAGGAGGAAGGGCGACTCCTAGGGGACAGAGGGAACATGACAGGCAGGGATGTGACAATGCACACTTAAGCACTTGTAAGACTCCCAGGTTTTGCATTGCTGTGTTCCCAGCTTGTGTTGATACTCTGGCATATAAAAGTCAAACAGCTTAAAGAGGTAAATTGTCAATCTTATGTACTTCTCCTAGAAGTGTGAGATTTGACACACACAATCATACAACACCCACTACTAACTAACTGGATGTTAGTGAATGTCTGTCAGAAATTAACCCTTTTTGCAATGTTCCATGCAATGCGTTTCTACTGGGAAGTTAACCAAACATCAATAACTTGCCATGGCCCAGCAAAGCGAGTGAGATACACTGCTAAATTCAAGTGGAAAATGTTCCATCTAATGTGCTTACCTAAAGAGAAGGAAAATGTTTAACAAGAAACCACGTCTGGGTGGCCTCTATTTCATGGTTAGTCCCTGGAAACATTTTGGCATTCTGATGCATAGAACTCTAACACATTAAAAAGGACAATTGTCAATTTTGTGTACTTGCTCAGAGTGTAGGAGTACACAATTGGAAAATCATAGAGCAAACACTAATGTATATTTATAAAGGAAGTATTTGTTTGGGGTAAACCAGATGAAAAACATTTTGTTTATGAATCCAGAAATTAGCCTTTGACTATCCTGCTAATTCAATTGTTATATCTTTTTGGGGGCACATGAGGTGCTCATTAGAATAAACCAAGAAATAAACAAAATTAACACTACTGACCACAGCATCCATATGTTTCTGAGAATGACCTTAAAAAGAATTAATTCCATAAAACGTAACTAAAGAAGGACAATGCGCTGTAGTGTACCGGGTGACTCCTATTCACTTTTGGTACTGTCATGAATTTGACATGTCTCACGCACAGCCATTCAAATCCTTAAGAGCCAAACAATTGTTGTGGCACCGCCTGGAAAACGTGTTGGGGGCAGCAGTGAGACTCAATGAAGGCGCTTCAGATGCAAAGACAAAGCCTTCTATTGGCTGCAGCTGTCTGGTACCCAGAAGGATCCCGGAGGATGAACCAGAGAATGTAGCTGGTTATATACCGATACCGCTCTGTAAGGATGCGCAGTCTTTGTGTTCGTTTCGGGTGATGTGTAAACCCACATCTGACACGCTTCGAATTTTATATTAATCATAAGTGGACTATGATTCACAGACAGGCAGTATTGACCCAGGTAGGTCGCGTTGTTTCGTTTCTCGTTTAAATGCACCTCACTGTTGAACATTTTGTGTCGCTTGTGCTCAGGGTGCCTTTATAGAGCTGGACGGTACGGGATAGCGCTTGAGCAATGAAACGCATTTTGTATTTCGGGATAAAACGCGACAACAGTTTGCGAGTCATTTATCACTTCTTAACCCAAGACGCAAATTTATTATTAGTGAATAAATGGTGTGATGAGTCATTCTTCCCTGGCTGTGTCGTTACTGCACCACACACTGAAGCGGATTGCTCCTGCGCGTCTTTGTGTGGGGCTGCCCGTAGCTGAGGATAATCCTGTTACAGATATGGCCCGTTCTTTTTATGCGGAAGGACAGCTATAGACAACGGTACGCTCCCAGGATAAATGGTTGTAATAATTTGTTTGAACGTAATAAGGAGCTGATTTGATGCATTATTTTAAATTGAATTTTCTTTCCCCCCTCTTCCCTCAGTCGAACATGATCAAATGTAACAGTGGTGATGTATTGTAAATCGCATTGGCCCTGCATAATAAGACGTCTACTTCACATTTCGTGTTTTATCCCAATTCAAAGTATCGCTACTACGGTTAGTCGAGTACGTTTTATTGCTTTGTACTTCTGGTCTGCAGCTGCCCTCAGAGATTGTCAAGACATTACAGGGAATAAAGAGCATAACTAAAACCAGACCGTTCAAAGATTTTTATTTTATAGAAAAGTCCATTCATCCTGTGAGATGATGTTTAAGGAAACTGGTTAGAGTTTGTTGAGAAAATGTGAGATTTGCTTGCGTTTTAGTAAAGAAAACGATCTGAAAGCAGGGAATGCAATTTATGTAAATATACAAGGTGTCTTAAGTTCTATATTTTGTACATTGCTTTAATCATGATAAGCGGTATTGTGTAAGAAATATATTTAGAATTGTGTGATGAATTTTTGCTATTTTGTAACTGAGTATGTTCTTGAAGTACGCAATGCAAATATATCTGGACGTGCTATAAATTACCCTCACTCTTCTCAAACAGAGCATAGTGGTGCACATATTGTATTGTGACGCAGAGAAAATGTTTCATAGGATAAGTGCAGACTGTGGACCGGTACAGTGTTGTGAAATGCCCAAGCGCATTGATTCTAAGTGATCGCTGATCTGATTTCAGGCTGCTGCAGCCTGGCTCTGGGTGTTTGCTGTTCTTTAAGCCAGAGTCAGTTTAGTTGGCGTTAGCGCTTCAGATAGAATTACTTCCCTGAAGAAAAGCAGCTTGAAGAACACAAAAACGATGAAAAACTTTCATTTTAATTACACAATATTGATTGTAAGTCTTAAATTAACATGTAACAAGATAACGAACAGCGCTCTGTTTTTTTTTCAAGCAATATAAGTCTGCCATGTGCAGTGCATACGGCAAAAAATGTTACCTTTGTAATAGTCCTACCTTTTAAATGAGTGATTTATATAACCAATCGTGAAACTTAGAGGACATTTTATATAATCGTCTTCTCTAACTTTCTAGAAACTGCCCTAAGTACTAATCAGTAGGTTTAAGATGTTGCAAAACAGTGCTTCTGGACTCAGTACTTATGAAGCCAGCTTTACAAAGTAAGGGTGAGTTTCCTTTTTGGTCAGTACATTGAAGATAATCATCAGCAGAACTGGTCTAAAATCAGAACACTGTCAAACTACAAATGTCAGCTAGTGAAAAATCACTCAATAGGGTCAACTATCACTTGTCAATAAGTCCAATAAATAGCATAAAATGTAACTGATCATGCTTGTTTATTACTTATATCAATCAAGTAACTGTTGTTGAAAAACACGTAAGACAATAATCATATGCAGTCAGGTAGAAAACGTACAGAGTTGGAGCCCAAGTGTCCAGACAAACTGCCACCCTCTGTAATTACTCAGCAGTTGAAAAGAGTTGACAATTTTAATGCTATCTTTGTCCTGGACATTTTACAATTTATTTTAATGGTTTGGGGCTATCATTATTTAAATTATTTTAACATCCTGAAGTTTGTTGACATTAAATTCTCACTGCTTTGCCTAGTTGAGTAACTGTGGGGAACAGTGTTTCAAATGTGAAAAATTATGAAGATTTCAATTAAAAACATGAAGGCTTTAATACATTTTACAGTGCTTACATGTAAAGAGCTTACTGATAATGCACAGCGTGAGCTGTTTTGTCTGGATATTTCAAAATCCCCTGTAACTAATGTGAATGGCAAATAAAATTAAAATGAAAGCAGGATCTCTCATTGATTAATTTCAACAAATCTTACTATATAAATAATGGAATCTGGTACAAGTGAAGAAAAGAAGCATTTAGGGTAACCTATAGCAATTTTTCAAATTTTTATACATGAATATCTATTTTTAACTTTATTAGAATGTGACACACGTAATGTGTATTTTTGTATCTTCAGTGCTTCTTAAAGTGCTGAAATAACATTGCCTGACTACTCAAAAGGTATTCTGGAATTTAAATACATTTTGTCCTCCTTGACCCCAGACTGAATACCTAACAATTTTTGAATCTTGGCATATGACCACATGGTGGCCTTGCAGTCATAACCTCACACCTTATAGTACAATCATACCTCAGAAAATATTTCTCTGCTTTTATTTGTAGGAGGGAGTAATGTAAATTCAACCACCAAGACAAGTTGTATTATACACAATGTGTGAAACGAAATTGAGTTTATTGTAAAAGCAGCAGTGAAGACTATCATTAAGGGAGAAATCTTATTCAGTGAATCCTCAGGTTATCCAGAGAGCTGTGTAATCCCCATTGTGCTTTAAATCTTTTTAGATGTGGTACCTCCTTATGCAGAAGACACTAGAAGGGGAGACATTTATAAGCTCGTCAAGTTTATGTGTGCACACTGTGTTCCTCTGGTATTTTAAGGATGAACTAGAGACTTTACTGATCAGAGGCATTTGGGCCAGAGCTACAGGGCAGAGGCTCCATCTTACAGGCTGCTGGGACCTGCTCTGACTTTTCTGAGTAGATGCCTTTGGGCCAAGGCTACAGGGCAGAGGCTCCAGCTTACATGCTGCTGGGACCTGTTCTGACTTTACTGATCAGAGGCATTTGGACCAGGGCTACAGGGCAGAGACTCCACCTTACAGACTGCTGGCACCTGCTCTGACTTTACTGACCAGAGCCATTTGGAGCACAGCTACAGGGCAGAGACTTCACTTTACAGACTGCTGGAACCTGCTCTGCCTTTACTGAGCAGAGGCCTTTGGACCAGAGCTACAGGGCAGAGGCTGCAGCTTACAGGTTGTTGGGACCTGCTTTGACTTTACTGATCAGAGGCATTTGGGTCAGTGCTGTAGCGGTAGAGGCTTCAATTAATAGACTGCTGGAACCTGCTCTGCCTTTACTGACCAGAGGCTTTTGGGCCAGGGCTACAGAGCAGAGGCTCCAGTTTACAGAGTGCTGGAACCTCCTCTGACTTTTCTGAGCAGAGGCATTTTTGTCAGGGCTACAGGACCAGAGTCTAGCTGACAAACTGCTAGGACCTGCTCTGAATTTGCTAACCAGTCTTTGAGCCAGGGCTGCAGGGGCAGGTATTCCAGCTGACAGGCCGTAGGTTCTGCCTTGGGTCTTTAGTGACTGTTTAGTGACCAAATATGACAAGGTTGTACAAATCACTAATCCCAGGTACCTGAGCTGTAAGAGAGACATGATGATGTTAGGACTTTATAGTAAGGAAGCAGTCTCTGAAAATCATAACGTATGGAAATTACCATGAGTCTCTGGCACAGGACGTCAAGGGTTGTGGAAAATCTGGTCAACATTACATTGAATTTGTCAGGGCTATGTGGTTTACCTCATTATTTTTTAGTATATTTACTATTTATAGCCAGCTATTCAATGCTTTTCTCCTGAAACACTAATGTAAAATACAGCATTTGTTAAGTGTAGAGTCTAAAGAGCTGCTTAGATTAATTACTTAGTAATTTCAAAATTAAATGAAATAATTATGAAGTTGGATTGTAAATTTTTATAGGCTACATTTGTTCTGTGAATTCAACTGAAAACAGCAATCAAACAGAAATTACAGAAATGTAAAACTACAATTTTTTCTTCAGTGATTTAATAAAAGCAAACAGCGTTTCGGTACGTTTTAGTTTTTGTTTTTAGTGTTAGAACTACAGGTGGATTCACAGTATCAGAGCTACAGTGGGATTCATAGTGTCAGAGCTACAGTCAGATTCAGTGCCAGAGCTGCAGGGTATTCACAATCACAGCTACAAAGCAGCTGATTATAGGTCTCTGTAGAGTGGATACAATTATCAGTCAGAGACAAAATGGGACAAAAAAAAATGAGTGTAGCCATGTGCTGTATTTAACAAACAATTATAACAATGTTACATTAAACAGAAGAAACAAAGCAGACCTTTGTGTGTGTCTTGAACTGTTCCTTTTTCATATTTCGTGGGAACCTGGATGTGAGACACACAGTAAACTTCTGATATTTCCGAGTGTCACTTGGATAGACTCTGCATTTGCAGTAGTGCTAGTGGCGGTTGCTTTATCAGAACCTGAAGGCATTTCTGTACTGTAAAATAGTCCTGTAAAAGGCCTACCTGTCATTCATAGATTTGAAGATGCCAACATCTAGTGGTCTAGCCTTTGTTGGTGATTTACTCATAATAGCACTGTAATTTATCAATGAGTCTACTATGTCCCACGAGCCAGTATGTGTCAGACTTCAGAATCCATATTTGATAGAATTTTTTTCTTTTCAACCACTTAATAGTATAGGCCTTTGTCCAAAACACAATGTAACTGAAATGGTATCCAATTAGACCACGTTTTCACTAAAATCTAATTAGCAAAAGACCTGCTTTCTCTGCTGCACTAAGCTGCTTTGTGAAAGAGGCTTCCAGTTCATGCTACCTACCTGCTTTCAATTTGTCCTCATAGGAAATAAGTCAGTTTAGTGCATGTAGGTCTTGAATTATATAGTGTATCATAGGAGACAATATCTTTCCATATCACATTTCTGTACATTTTCTACTTCTGTGTATACGACATAAATATTTCTCTTGCTGTATTGTCCTGTTAAATTGATCTGGTTTTTAAAGGGTGTGTATTTTTCATTTAAGAAACCAAACCTAACTTTGTGTATATCATAGAAAAATAAACAGAATTATACCACAGCAGCTTCAGAAAACAACAAAAGTTATCTTACTGTATGTAGTTAATCTGCTGTGGCAGTATCGTAGATTTTTACTGCACTAATGAGACCTGTTAAAATCCTGCACTCTTGGTGTTAATCTCACACTGTGAATACTGAAAAGGCATATCACTGGTACTAATTGAAAAAGCAGATATGCCCTGTTTCCATTGTGTGCTCCTCTGCTCTGCACTATTAATGATTAAAATGATAGCGAGTGTGTTTCTGTTTGTGTGTGCAAATCAAACAAGGTTTGGGGAAATCCCATAACAAGTGCTGTTGCTACAGCTGCAGTTAGACATATACATACACATGAAAAACCAATGTCTGAGTTCTAAGGTTTAACACATGGATATGAGGACATGTGAAGATAACAGAGAACAGGTGGGAGCACTCAACACTAAGGCTTGGCCATATGTCAAGTCTCTCCTGAGAAAGTTTGTGGCCACACTCCCCCCTGCCCCCTTTTTGTTTTTCACAAATTGGAGTATAAAGTACCGAGTGCATTTAACAACCAAAAAGTTTTTCCTTTTTTGTTCTTTCATGTTAATGTTATTGTTCTGGAAAATCCATTCTGTTTTATTCATGTTTCCTGTTAAGGGAAAAACACATTTTTTTCAGTTTTATGTCAGGATTGCCATTTTATTGGGAAATTCATTAAAAATTCAGATCAAATTATTTGTATATAGAGGGCCCAACGAACCTGAAAGGACTGTGATGCAATACATGATATTGAAGATAATTAAAAGATTGAGTAAAAACATTACTTCAGTAATTAGCGTGGAGGCAGGTATTGGCTTGTTGTAGCATGGGATATTAATTTGTTGGCATCACACATTTGAACACAATGCTATTTTAGCACTCAATGAACTGAATAACACTGTTGAATCACTACTAATGTTTGGATAATTACACTAATAATTACCTGCTGCACTGTCTCATGTACTAAAGTTTGCAGTGGTTTTAGCTGACAGCAGGATTTGTGTGCTCAGTGTAATGTTCTAATCATGCTTCATGTGCTTCATGAAGTAAAAAGAAACTGTATGGTCTTCCAGGTTGTCAAAGTGAATCTCAGCACACATATTTTTGTTTTTTTAAACATGTTCTTGTTGAATAATCTGTTGAGACTATGAATTTTGTTGAGCATCTTAATGTACACAGAGTTTTTGTGGCCTGGAACTTGTATGGTGATAAAAAAAACATCACTGTCTTCATTTAGTGTTTTATTTGCTGAAGATGTAGGCTGGCCATGAATGGTAACGCGATTATGCATGTTGTAAAGTTGTGTGCATGTGTGAGCAATTATGTGTGTGTGTGTGTGTGTGTGTGTGTGTAAAATCTCTTGTGTTGTATTTCCGTCTTGATAGTGTTATGGGCTGAAAGAAGGTTCTTGCCAACAGTTAGTTTAATTCTACATTCTTTAGTATCACAGATCACAAATGTTTTTAAATGTAATTAGTCTCAACTCTACTCATTATATGTGTTCAGAATGGTCCTTCTCAATATTCCTTGTTTCCTGAGAAAAAAAAATATAGTAGGAAAAAAAAAAAATATATATATATATATATATATTTTGTTTTTTTTTTTTTTTTTTAATATTGGGGGCGGGGTTAAGGATTTTCTCAGTCAAGATCTGGTCTTTTACCAGAGGGCGGGGAGATTGAGGGTCCTGCGCAGTATCTTAGCTGTTCTTAGGACTGCATTCTTCTGCACAGAGATCTTAGATGTTGTTCCTGGGATCTCATGAAGCCACTCTCCCAGTTTGGGGTCACAGCCCCGAGTGTTCCAATTACACACATATACCAATCAGCCATAACATTATGACCATTGGCTAGGCGACTAGGTCAGAGCAGCTCCAAAACTGTAGTGCTTGTGGGATGTCCCCGATCTGCAGTGGTCATGGATTTACCACAAGTGGTCCAAAGAAAGGAAAATTGGTAAACCAGTGACAGGGTCATGGATGGCCAAGGCTCATTGATGCACATAGGGAGCAAAGACTGGCCCATATTATCTGATCCAATAGAAGAGGTACTGTAGCACAAATATCTGAAAAAGTTTGTGCTGGTTCCAACAGAAAGGTGTCAGAAGACACAGCAACACTTAATTTGTTGCGTATGGGGTAGTCAGGGTGTCCATGCTGACCCGTGTCCACAGCCAAAGCGCCTACAATAGGCACATGAGCATCAGAACTGGACCATGGATCAATGGAAAAAGGTGGACTGGTTTGATGAATCATGTTTTCTTTTGTATCATGTGGATGGATGGGTGTGTGTGTATCCCTTACCAGGGGAAGAGATGGCACCAGGATACACTATTGAAAGAAGGCAAGTTGCCAGAGGCAGTGTGATGCTTTGGGCAATGTTCTGCTAAGAAACCTTGGGTCTGCTGGGAAACCTTGGGTCCTGCCATTCATGTGGATGTTACTTTGATACCACCTACCTAAACATTGTTGCTGAACAAGTACTCCCTTTCATGGATACTGTATTCCCTGATGGCAGTGGCCTCTTTCAGCAGGATAACGCACCCTGCCATACTGCAAAAATGGTTCAAGAATGGTTTGCAGAACAAGTTAGAGGTGTTGACTTAGCTTCCAAATTCTCCAGATCTTAATCCAATCAAGCACCTGTGGGATGTGCTGTTAAAACAAGTCCAATCCATGGAGGCCCTACCTCGCAATTTACAGGACTTAAAGGATCTGCTACTGACGAGCTGGTGCCAGATACCACAGCATACCTTTAGATGTTTAGTAGAGTCCATGAGTCAGGGCTGTTATGGCAGTAAAAAGGGGACCTACTCAATGTTAGACAGTTGGTGACAATGTCATGGTTGATCGATGTGTGTATATGTGTATGTGTGTATCTATATATATATATATATATATATATATATATATATATATTAGGGATGCGGTATTGGTTTTATTTTTATATTATAATA
>JABJVR010001855.1:0-18420 GCA_025773905.1 Chitala chitala
TGTGTGTGTGTGTGTGTGTGTGTGTGTGTGTGTGTGTGTGTGTGTGTGTGTGTGTGTGTGTGTGTGTGTGTTCTCCATCAATTGCTCATATCTTCCAACCATTCCTCTTTTTTTCCATGGTGCCCCTCCGCCTCGCTAGGCCCTCCATCCCATTTTCATTTAAAGGACAAATTGGAATGACACCTGACCCCCCAAGCCTCTTCCCACCTCCCTGGTGGAGTTCCCAGATGTTTCTCTTTTTTTACAGCCAGTGACCTGCACACTGGCATCCGAATTACTTTAATGTGGCGGTAAGGCACCATTAGAAAATTTCAATAAATCAACCTTTCCACTAATTAACAGTCATCCAACTAATTGGCCTGTTGAATTTTCCCCATTTAACTGTTCACCTGAGAGGGTGAATGGAGTTACTGGCTCCCCATGAAGCCAAACAGTGCCACTCTGAGTGGATAACTACCTTTCAACTGAGCGTGATCACAAAGCCATCTTTTAAAATGGGGGAAAAACAGACATTTTCTAAACCAAACACTACATAATTGCACTATGCCAGAGTCATCCGGCTATCTGTTTCAACATAATTACACTCTAGTACCTACTCCCCGTCGCTTGATAATCCACTGCAAGTGACAACCTGCAAAGTCCCACTCACAATCCACCTTCACTCCCCGTTATCACTTAGCAATGTCTGCTTCAGCCAGAGCACACGAGAGGGTCGGTGGTGCACGGAACCATTGGCCCCCTCCTGACCCAGGCACGCACCAGGCCTCCTACATGGCTTACAGCCTCTTCACACCGAACGATCTTCATGCTGCAGGCTGTTTTGACTCAACAAGCCTCTGCTTACCTAGTCCAAAGGGGGATCAGCAACGCGGACTACAACGTGCTAACGGGTTAGCATGGTTACGGCACCCTCCCACATTTATGAGCAGTATTAGCAGAATATCACCCAAGCCCTGGTTCTGTTGTACTCAGACGTCCAGAGGGAACTCAGGGAACACCGCAGTGAGGATCATTTTTATCCACCCTCTTCCCACATGTTGCTTGTTTCCCAGCCACCTTCAGATCGCCTTCACCCACTATTAAGACCAGAAATACACAACTCTGCGTGCAACAGCCACATCACGCCTTAACACAGCTGCACGGTTTTAATCGAGTGTCATGATTTCCCACGCAGCCCACAATGCCAGTGGTTTTAATGACTGTACCAACGCGATACAATTTGAGTGGTTTTTTTTTGAATGCGTATTTTGCCTCTTTTAACTCACCCCACCAATACAAACACGTCTCAAGACCTGAGAAGGGACAGGGGGTAACACAAGGAATGTTGTGTAGAGACATTAGCAACTGGTAGGGGGGTCTAGAGGTAAAGGTTCTCACTTTGAGCCTCAGGGACTCTTGTCAAAGTCTCTTCAGCTAAATGCCCAAGGCTTCCTGTGTGCTCCACAGACCCCACCCTCATCCAGAGCCAAATTCCAGCTCACGCTTAAGCCTTAATTGTTCCCTGGCAATAACAATATTACCAGCAGCTTCTCATGCCACTGCAGATGGGTACTGCAGCGCTGTTTTAACTCAGAGAGCTGCACCCCCCCCCCCCAAGGCCATGCATGCTACCCAGCCTACATTCAGAACCCCCCACCCCCCATGCAGTCTGCTGCTCATATCTAAAGAATAAAAAGGATCCTTAAAAAGGATAAATAAACGATTACCCTCCCTCAGGCTGTTAACGGTCTCGCTGAGTTTGGAGACAGCGTGTCCAATCGGCGTGACTTGTCATGCCGAGAGAGAGAGAGAGAGAGAGAGAGAGCACGCAAGTGGGAGAGAGAGAGAGGCGCTGCAGTACAGTCAAGTAATGACTCAGTAATGCTTTAATGAGTCTAATCACCTTGCTTGACCTTCAGCCATTCAAGACTGCCTGTTCAACTTGACCATGCAATTGAATAATACACAGCCCTTGCTTTTCAAAAACGAAGTTTAAATTTTTAATGTGCCTTTTCTTAAATCTCAGATCACATATCTCCTTGACAGTACGCTTTTTCACAACAAAAACCCACATACTGCTTAGGAAGCGTGCCTTCCAGGATGCCTTGTTGCATGATTTAAACAGCAATGTCATTACAGCCCAAAGACGCCGTTCTCCTGAACACGCTCCCAGCTAAAAGGAGGACAGATGCTTATGAGCAGCCAAAAACACGGAGATGACACACCGCGACGTTAGCGTGGATTCACCCGTCGCGTGTGACATATGTGAGCTGTACAGTCACTGCAGCACTCCAAGACAAGCCCCGGTTACGTTACCGTCCACACAGCCCGAAGTACAAATCAGCACATTCATGTAAGAATCAGTCAGTGCAGGCTGTACACTTTTTGAGGGCTTGGGAGCAAAATCCCCCATGAAGATTTTAAACGTTAAGTTCTTGTATTCTCTATAAAATCGGTTCTAGGGTCCATATGTGTATGTGAGGTTAATTGTGTGTGTGTGCACACGCACACATATATTCTGCAGTTATGCACATCTGTATCCATGAATGACTTAACTTGTGTCCTGACACGCACGGCTGTGTCTAAATTCACGTACCCAAGCATGCATGCATGCATGCATCTAAACATGGCTCCGAATATGCACGTGTTCGCTTCAGATTGCATGCGTTTGCGCATGAATTTATGCAAGCGTGCACAGACACACATATGCAGCTCGCGAAACACTGGACCTGCAGCACTGGGTCTGTCACCAGTGATAAGGCGTCCCGCTGATCAGAACTGGACCATCCATCAGCAGAAAAACGATAGCTTCTTAAACTGAGAGACTCCAAACAACACACAGAACTACCCATGCAGATACGTGTTAAACCAACACAAAAAAACTATTTACAGGAACAAAAATTCCAGTGTCAAGGTCACAACTGTGACCTCAAGAAGAATTGATACTGATGCCAGTATTCATAGACAATCAAAATACTATTGCTCTATATCACTATTTTCCCTCCTGTATTCCAGATATATAGGATATGACATTATATGTCTGCATTACCTTTATACTATATTTTCTGTTTGTGGTTGAAATGATTACCAAACCACAGTATTTTCATTTAAAAGTAGCTCGTGTTATAGCACATTCATTCTTCAATCTCAGATTAACGATTACAGTTACTTCTCTACTATCAATAAACAACAGGGGTTGTTGTGAAACCTGAACGAGTCTAATGATGCACTAATGTAATTAGTTAGCATCTATCAATATAGCAGCCGGCTCGCGTTTATTCTTTCGAGGCCCAGAAAAACCGACAACAGCCAAATATCCCTTGGCGAACAATTATAGTATTAGCTATAATTACAGAGGTGCGCGCTCGCGCTGCGGCCGCGTGCCAGCCGGAGGAGCGCTGCCTGAAAGCGCCACTATCAATTACACTTATTAAATAATTGACGAATTACAACTCGGTGCACAATACGAGTGCAAGTAAGTTTGGGTACCTGCAAACGACACCCAGCAGCCAGCACGTTTCTAGGCGGTCTGATATTTGCCAGAAAACTAATAGTCAAAAATTATGCATCGAATCCCAAGGACAAACAAGTTAATGGTGATGTTACGGGAAGGCAAAATATAGGCAGAGCTTTCGTGGATTTTTTGTCTATTTCTGCTTTATTCTAAAAAGTATGGAGGATTAAAAGAAAAAGTGTAATAGTTTGTTTTCAAGGTTTGTTAACGTGAGTCTGGCGTATTATGGAAAGATGCACTGTATATGTCAGTGTGATGTATTCTTAATAAAGGCCAACTTGTCAGCTCAATAAAGTTCTTCAATTATCAAGAATAACCCACACTACAAAATACGAATGACAAGAACAGAAGTGCGCGCTGTTTGTTATTGAAAACTGTTTAATAATTCACCGAGCTCCAAAATCATCTGAGGATTGCTGTAAAAATACCGTAACTAGATGCCACTGCGCATTAAGCCATGTATTTGTGATTTATCTCAGCACGCACGAATAAAGACCGTGCTTGGTGCGGTTTGGGTAAAGACCGTCTCTCATCTCTTTATATGCAGTGTCAAGTGGGACGACGCGGCACCGTCACGCTGTCTCAGCTGGGACCTCCGCGGCGCGGTGCGGACCCCAGTACCGTGTAAAGCTGGGCTCGCGGTCGGCCGGCGCTTACCGAACTTTTGCTGCCACCGACGATATCGCATCGTTTCTCAGACTCTTCCTTTTGGACACGGCCGTTCCCATGCTGATGTGGAAACAACGCCGGCGGCGAAGCAGCTCATTCCAGGGACCGAGAACGGAAAGATGGAGCGGAGAAATGCGGTGGGGAGGCGGGAGCTCAAATATTCCAAGACGCGTGGAAAAAAAATCGCACCGGTGCGCTTGAGCGACAAGAGCAACGTGACAGGACAGGAAACCTCTACACAGGTCTAAGACGGTCACGGCGATCTGAACGGCGAAAACGAGCGCGCCAGCGCGTGACACGGATTCTTCTCCTCGCGCCTTAGCGCGCGCGTCGGTAAAGTACCGCTCGTGCAACTGAAGTGGTTCTGTTACAAACACAAAAAGGAGCACGGAGACACGCGCGGAGTCCGACAGCATCCCCCTCCCCTGCCAGCTCCCTCTGTCTCTCCTCCTTTCATTGATCTGACTGGAGGGAGGGAGCGAGAGCGCGTGGGAACGGCCGAGCTCCGTCTCCGGTGAGAGGAGGGTGGCGCGGAGACTGAGCAAACGAACAGGAAACCCGCTCGAGCCTTAAAAGGCGTGCCTGCTCGCCCCGTCCCCACGGACTGACTTCATTGCGAACGGCACGTGAAAACAGAATGAGAGATCTTGCGGCACGGCGGCCTTAGCGCCAGGCAGGTGCGGATGCGCACGCACGGCTGCCTCGGGCAAGCAGGGAACTTCTTGAAGCGAAGGAGAGCAAGGCGAACACTTCTAAATTAATATATAACGTGCTTCGTCCCGTCAGTAAAAAAAAAACGAAGACCGCCATCACAAGGAGGGGTTTAGATCCAATTTCATATTGTATGGAGATTGCATTTTAAATCAGTAATACGTGGGACAGTCATCAGCTTTATGATTTGCAGCATCAAAAAGATGCTGTATATTGCAATCGTGCACATTTTACAGATGAATTGCCCTTGAATTCTGGATTCAGCTGGGAGAGAGATTGCAGCCACAGGTGTGTTCTTACCTTAGATTAAAAAAACGTATTCAACAGTTTATGCCGTGATGCCACAACAGCTTGAAAGATATATAAAATCCACATCTGGATTTTCAAAGCACCTGAGGGCCAGAGCCAGACGAGTCCTCACCCTCCCTGCTGGTGTTGCACATATAACCGTTGGTGGCCTGAAACGGCTCTCGTGTTGGTAAAAAGAGATGCATGCAAATCACGCACTTAGACTCAAAGGGACAAAAATCAGTAAGCAAACCAAGGCAGCGCTTGGTCATGCATCCTTGGCAGGGTACAGTGTAAGCACTAAAGAACTTGGGACTGATTGTATGGCACAGTGACAAGTGGCAGACTGAATGGACCTTGAAGGAGACTGTCACCTGTCATCTCCCAAGGGGAATGTGCCTGTTTCATTTGTTATGGGCTGATTTCAGATGAAAGACGCATGCATTTGAGCTACCTGCAAAGGCAATATTTTTGTGCAAAGGGATAATAGATGTGTAATATTTATCTTTTAGCTCAGCGTTAGCGGCCTGGTAGCTTAATGGGTAGGCCATCAGACTGGGGTGCAGAAGTCTCCTGGTCCCTTGTTCAAATCCCAGCCCAGCCAGGAGTGTCCTTGAACAAGACACTCAGTGCTAGCTCCCCAGGCACCATGTGGCTGCTCACTGCTCCCCCCCAGGGGGATGGGTTAAACGCAGAGGACAAATTCCTTGTATTGACAAACATACTTGGCCATAAACATGAGTCCCTTCCTTTGCATTGTACACATCCATGAGTCCATGCAATAATCAAAGAAAGCGGAAGTAACGGGCCAGACATGAAAGCAGGTTTTGAAGCAAATAACGATACTGTGTTTCTGTTACATTTTGCACGTGAGCAGAACGCTAAACCAGCACTAAACTGCGCACACAGTTTTCAGCCCTCTCCCCGGGAGCCAACAGATCACAGCTTTAAACTTAACGCACCACTAAATAAAAATAGCTTAATCAGAGTCCTCAAGATGGTATTAAGTAGATTTCCCTCTTACTCGCTCGAGAGGAAGTTCCAGAAGGTCGTGATAACGGTAAACGAATAGGAACAGGATCAGATACAATCCCATAGCAAGCTCATGACAACCGCACAGGGTCAGGGACACAGGACATGTCTTATATGGTGACTAAACCAGATGTATACAAAAGTGAGAAGTGAACACACAGGAACAAAGAGCCAACACAAGTAAGACTCAATCTGTCACAGTCATGAAAGCAGTCTAGACTGAATTCACCACAACCAGCTTTCCATGTACAGAGAGAAGGCCAAGATAAGTGAAGATTAGTACTTTATCGTTAGTATTTTTGTAATAATGATAATTTTCTTAGTCCGTGTTCTCAAGAAAACAAAAGCCCTAATGCCAGTCAAGAGAAGAGCCAGAAACCAATCCCAACCAATATTCTGGAGTTACCAGCACGCGGGGGACGCATGCGACAGAAGCAGCCAATTAGTGCTGTGTAGTGAGAGACACTGCTCTGTATTAAAGATAAATTATGAAGTTCTAAAGTGTGTAAAAGAAAAAAATAGGCATTATAGAGGCATGACATCAGGCACATCTCCGCTCACAATTTACCTTTATGTTTTGGGCATGGAAATTACAATGTTTAGCAGGAATTAATAAGGCACAGAATTTTTATGTACGTGTTCAACAAAGAAACACGTTTGAGCCAGCAGCTGTTGTAGGAGTGAAGGAAACGGGTTGGGAAAGAGCAGCCTTTGGTAATAATAACGAATGGCAGGGAGGGAGGAAAGCGACAGAGGAGAGGTGAGCAGAGCCTGAGGACCCGCCTTCTCAGACACTGATAAATAATGCAGTCTGTGCCCAGGAAGTGAGAATGCGTCCTTCTGTTGGAGAGAGGCACACGAGGCCTGTTTGCTACACTGGGGAGTGGACGACCTTACCAAGACCATACAGCGGACTGCAGTCTGCAACATCTCACACACACACACATGCACAGCATCATGGTGCATATTCACACTGCGATCTTCATCTCGCGCACACACACACACACACACACACACAAAATCATGGTGCACATTTACATTTTGCACTTAGACTTTGAGGACCCTGAGCATTAAAATTAAAGCCTGTATCCAGCCCTGCTGTAAACAAGACTACACACACACACACACACACAAGAAGATTAGCAAACATGACACACAGTCTAGGGTAGGCTGTGTACGCTCTCTCAAAAGACATTTACATAGTCTAAACAAACTCATTTAAAATAATGAAACATCCTACTTGCATAACAAACTTACATGCTCAGTCCTTCTTCATGACCATAGATTCACAATAATATGTAGAAGGTGAAATCTACATACTGCACAACAGATTTTCACAACATGAGCAATGCAAAAAACACGGCGTATCAACCTCAGCGTACTAAACACAGAGGAAACGGCACTGGACAGGTGTGTGGTCAGTCAAGTGATTGGCACGAACTGGGCAGGGTGAGGAGCCATACCATCTTAAACAAGCAGCAGGTGGCGTACACTGCAGACAAAACCACGGGCTGTGTGCCAGTGAAGGGGCAGGGCCTGGCAGGACCAGGCTAGCCAGAGAGACACAGCTGCAGAGGGTTGAATGGGAAACTGGACACACCCTCCTTCCTCAATGCATACATGCATAGGCAGGTGTGTGTGCTTCATAGAAACTGTGTTAGTAGTGTAACATTACCTCTTGGCAGTGCTACCTTACATCTGAGTAAGTGTTACAAACAGAACTATCCTCTGTGTCATCATTAACACATGTGAACAGTCACACTCAAGTACCAGTGAAAACTGGTGCAAGAGCTCACTCCCACCTAGGTCCTGAGTACCGCCATGACAGTGATAGTGCCTTGTTGCAGGTATTGCATTTGGAATACAATAGACTGAAACTCTGTAACAGTTTGACAGGAAGCGATAATGTCGTGTCGAGCTCTCCGTTCAAACTGGGGGGGTGGGGGGGAGGTTGGTAATGAAACTGTAGTCATGGATGTGACAATCCCCTGACTAATGCAATTTTCTTTCGAGGCACCCATAAAAAAGGACAGGTGGAATTATAGGCAAATGTAATAAACACAAACAAGTCAATTACATGTATATGAAACACTTTCCCATCTCCGTTCCTTCAATGTTGCTGTCACTACAGACCAAAAGAGTGGGTGGAAAGTGCCAGAATTCATCTGGCTCTCCTCTTTGGTGACTCATACACTTTCTCTGTACACAGCTGGGGGCGGGGGTGTTCAGCAGGGGTTAGGCTGTCATACAGTGTCAGAAGGCACCCCCGTCCCACCACACACACACACACACACACACACACACACACACAGTTGGCTGTAGGCTCTGCCTCCTGCCTTAGGAGCAGGGTGCTCTGACAATGTTGAACTAGATATCTTGCAGACACTAAAAAGGTCTTGTTAACAATAAGTGCATCCCTCTCCTGGTGAATTCTGACATTCTCCAAGTGAGAACGGTTGTCCCTGGAGCAGGGAGCCCCACCGCCCCACCGCAGCGGCTCTCAATGTGGCATACACCACGCTCAAAGCCTCTGTTCAAAGAAAAGAAGTGTCATCATCGATTTAACAAACATAACCTTTCATCCTGTTACCCCAGTGGCCCTACGGCAGGACGTTGGGACAACGTTCGAAAATCACACACCCGGCAGTCAGTATTAACGGCTCGCTGTCACTTCATTACCATTTTAAATACTTGTTTCATTTATATCTTACAGTTGTTAAATTATAAAGAACAAATTAAGTCTCAGAAGGTGCTCGTGTTTTTGTATATGCAAAACATCATTTAAAGATGTAATTTACATAAAGATAGTTAACGAATATTCAGGACGGGTCATAAAGACTTAGAAAACTGAATTCATCTGCTAACACTGGTGATAAGAGAACCAGCAAGCAGACAACAGCACAGTCAGTTTATCAAAGAGAAAACAACCCTTTTCACAATCATTTGGACCTTAACTATAGGGCTCCACTAAAAGAAAGTTCTAGAACCACGACACATGCTGAGCAGTGTTTCTTTTTTTTTTTTTGCTTTAAGGTCAAACTGTCCAGTGCATCTTCCTCCCTCAGACTATGAAGACTGAAGACTCAAATTAAACTAACTCCTTACCTTTTATCTCTGCGAGCAGACACTCACACACTCTTTAAGCCTGAACGGTCCCTCAACAAGAACAGCGGCAAGACGCATTACAGTGATGGCTCTCAGACATTTCACATTTCACATTCCGATCTCCATCATGAGCGGAACGTTAGCCGCCGTTTCTCCCCAAGCTGCAGCACCCCGTTCTGTTTTATCATCTGCATCTGTGCTAACGTGGACCTTAACCACCCGTTCTCCCCACGGGTAACGTGACCTGTCCGTCTCCTCTACATACCACGAAACACACACACACACACACACACACACACACACACACACACACACACACACACACACACACACACACACACACACAAACAGCACGCTTATCTTGTCGCAGACACCCGTGTTAATAACTTCCATTACATTACTGCCCCAACAAAGCAGACCACACAAATGGAAACTGAAGACACCCACCACAAAACTCATTGTTTATGTATTTTCCAGAAATTAACGTTGTTTCTATAGCGCTAAAGCAGTATGTATCACATATTTACACAATATGTCACTATGGTTAAGCTATGTGACAAATCAACGCTCAGATACTTGGATACACACATTCAATATACTGCAAAGATCGGTTTCCCTTGAATATATGCAATTCCAAACTTTTACTCAAAAAAATCCAATCTGTTATCTATAATACATCTGCAGAACAGTAACCTGTTAGTACAGTGTATCGTATTTATTCATTCCAATGCTGCTCAACCTTGCAGCTTGTAATGGGTTGAGTGGAAACCCACTGGTTCCTTCCTTACAAACGCACTCAGGGATAGCCAAAGCTCTCTCTTGCTCCCCATGTCAATCACACCGGAGCAAATGTGCGTTTCAGTTGAGGCTGTGAAGGAGGTCCTCATTCTTGCAGACCAATCATGCGACATCACGCTCTCCTCCTGGCAGCGCAAAGGAATGGAAAGTCTATGGAGACCATTATTACGCACACGACTCGCTGTCATCCCCGCTAACGATGTTATGTTTTGAGATTACATTAGGAGATGGGCCCTGCATCGGTGAACAAACAGTGAGGTACGAACGTGAGATCCATCACTAGTCTCACCTTGGCTCACCTTGGAAAGGGGCAGAACTGCTGTAGCTCGCCGAGAATGCAATAAGCTATGGATATCTCCTGCATCGCTGCTCGGGGGCGGGGAGGGTGACTGCTCCCATCACCAGAGTAACAGTCAAGATTAAATTTACGCTAACGTCCTGACAAAGGACCTGAGGGGGTGACGTGCTGGAACGAGTCAGGACTGTACAGCCGTACCTGTAAATCACGTGCCGAGCGTGCCAGCGTTTCCTGTGCCACACCTAAACGACCCCACACCTGCCCACAGGGGTGGGCATACAAGCCTGTGAGTTTACAAAACTTAAAAGACACAAGGGCTCAAAAACAAAAATTACGACAAGGACGAAGAAGGAAGAGGAGGGAGAACAGGTGAATGCAGGAAGAAAGCCAGGCAGGAGATGGGCAGGAAACAAGCAATGAAGAGCAGGACAAACTACTGAGAAAGGATTGGGCTGTTTGTTCGGGGATGCCCTGGGACACTCATCCTGGCACTCGCCTGTATAGCGAGCCCAATACCAGCCCTCTCCCAGCAGCGTCCCCACTTCTGCTTAAACACATCCTGCACGTCCCTTTCTGTGTCACACTCCCTCCTTTCTTTAGAGATTACTTGTCCCTCTGCAGTTTCTCCTGGAGGTCAGTGTGTCGGTAAAAGGAACGTTTCGATTGGTCGCAACTCAACTGACTGAGTGGGTGGAGTCTCCTGCTGAGCCTGGCTCTGAATGGACCGTTTGGCAGGTGAGCTGTTTCCTGGACGAACTCTCAGCTGTGGATGAAGGCACAGAGGATGAAATATGGACGTCTGATACTTCACTTTTCAGACACTGTCCCTAGACAGCAACCATGCCTGAATGCTAATGCTAACAGGCTCTCAGAAGTTGCAATAAAGCATAAGGGTTTGGCGGGGGGTGCTGGTAGAGAGCCAGAGGACACAGGGAGCTCCCTGTCTCCCCCCTCATAGAAAGTCACTATAATATACTCAAAGTGAACCGGGCAGCATGTACATTTCTTCTCTTCCTGTCACCTTGCATCCCACTCCATAATAAGGGTGTGGGGTTCACACAAACTTGTTGCAGTTCAAAGGCCTCTTGTTTCCAACCAATAGGAGGGCACTGAGAGAGTGGCCCACAAGCCTGCCCTCCAGGCACTAAACAGAACAGGCGGATGCATCGAGCGAATAAAAGGGCAACATAATCGGATTAGCGCTGGTCCTCTCCTCATCCTGACAGAGGCTTTCTATACCTGCCAAATTTGCAACTGCGCGAAGGGGGGTGACGACACACCGCCAGCTGGCAAAGGGCAGTGCCACGCTCAGTCTGCTTGTAAGCGATCACCGATAGCAGACAGGACCTCACACATGTTGCGCACCAACAGCATCTACTGAACAAATTGTTCGACTGCAGGAACACTTGCAGGTTTTGGATAATGAAAGAAGCCAAATTGCTCTGACCTCTTTCCACTATAACAGCTTTGGCCCTCCATCTTTCAGGCTAGGCGTGTGGGCAGTGTGTGTAACGAAGGGAATTCCTTAATGAGGGAGGGGAGGCCTGTGACAGCACCCACACACTGACATCTGAACGTTCCAGACGGACTCGAACAGCTCACCGTTTGTACCGTACACCGAGCACTGCAAATACAGAACATGCAACCTTATATGGTTAAACATTAACGAGGAACATCCATCCTATACCACAAGCCCAACAGCCACAGGCCCCCTGACATGCATGTATAACAAACAGCAAACAGCAGCGATCAGAAGTGAAGGACACCATTTAGCCAAACAAATGAAATGTTGTTGGTCTGAAGAAATGCCAAAACACCAGAGACTTCAGGGACCAGTAACCCACCATCTTCACATATAAAGTGCAGGAGATGAGACGAAAGATAAGACTGTGTTGGAGAAAGGTCAGGGAAGAGGAGGGCGAAGAGAAGAAAGCACAAGTGTCAAGACACAGTCTACGTGAATCAGCAGAACGGTTAATGTCAATTAGCAATCTTTCGGTAGGACTCGTTAGTCATCTTCAGCTCACCTTCTCCAACTGCTCTACAGAGACAGGCAGGATTACAAACGCCCAGCAACTGGCTCAGGATGGCGATCTGCTGCAGTGAAGATGAGAAGACAGGATGGGAATGACTCTGTGAAAAGGAAGGAAATTAAAGCACTTGAAGGAGCTGAGAGGCAGACGTCAGGAGAGATTAGTGCAGAGACATGGAGCGATTATGGAGACGGAAGGAAAGAGACGTGTAGATCTGCTCGTTTAGAGTAGGTACGCTGTTCAGAACTGAGAGAAGGGAATTAAATGTTCTGGCAAGAACTCCATGATTTTCACAAGTCTGCACCTTTTTCAGTGGTTGATCTAATTGGTCAAATATTCCGTACCTAATGGTAGGGAAAACGTAACCTTATAATCGTTACCACACTCTGTGGCTAAGAGCTTGCACGGTTTACAGTCCTGTCTTATTTCACACAGCTTAATAAATCAAGAAGTTTATTTTAAATACCCAACCAAAGGTCCAAAAGTATTAACCTTTCTGGTAGGGGAATTGGAAACATTCTGCTTGCAAGTCCCTATGCATTATGTCACCTACATTAATTAGGTGTAACAGATTGATGGTTGAAGTCCTACGGAAGGTCCACTGTAACCTTGTGCAAAGTACTTTAAATACATACATGCCTAGACTGACAAAAACAGAAGACTGTGTGGATGCAAGTACTCGCTTAGCAAACAAACATCGTCATGGGCACAGGTAGAAGAACAGCTGGCGTCGGCTCAGGGACTGTGGGCTCTTGGCACGGTTCCTCACTGCAAGAGCACACAGCTCAAGGTTACACACAAGCACACACACATGCACGTGCACGCACGCACATGCACGCACCACCTTATGGTGGTGAGTTTCATGCTCCTGGCCCCGTGTTTATGTTTCAGACACTTGGATCAGACCTGCCCAATCAGAGGGTGTTACAGGTGCACCCCACTCAAGGCTACAGCAGAAAGATCCACCTGAAACATGGAGAAAGACACCCGCCTTCAAGTTCACAGGTGACATGCAAAGTCATTCTTCTGGTTGCTGCCCTTCTTATGTCTAAATCACCTAAAAGCAGGGACAGGCAGTCTGTTGAAGGAGCTTCAAAGCCTTCGTCACAATCAAGCACAAGGCCCTTCAACACCCCTCACGTTCATTCGGCAAAATGATTGAGCCACTGTTTTGATTAAGGCTTCTGCGTGGAATTGCACAAAGACCTGTCTGATGCCCCCGGTGATAGCGATCTGCCCCGCATGCTGCTGAACACGACTTCAAAGGATGAACGTGGAGCAGCGCTCAAGGAAATAGCAAGACATGGGAGAGAACAGGGGAGACACACGAACACACGCACATACACGAAACACACACGCACACGCACCCCTCCTCTTTGGGATACACGTTTTACAAACACTCCAAAGAGGCTCACACACAGTCACACACACACACAACCATGCATCTCTGGCTAGTGTGTAGCCCTGGAGGCAGGTATCAGGTTGGCCACCTGTGCAGGTGGGCTCTCCCCTGCTCCCCCTTTTCCTGATTTTTAATAAAAGCTCTACATGTACATTCTCAGTTGCTATGTGACACGTGTGTGTGAGCCTCCACGTGCAGGAGACAGGGGGTTGTTTATAGAAGCCACAGCAGCCAATGACGCACATGCTCAGGGATGAGATACCACCCCCCCGCCACTCAGCAACACCAGCCGACGGAAATAGCAGCGCAGGGCTCAGTTTTGCAGTTCTTCCTACCTGCTGTGCTGCCTCTAATTCTGGATCAGGCAAACAATTCAGCCCCTCAGATGCTGTCACAAGACTTCCATGTGGGAGTACTGCAGCGTAGGTGAGGGTGGGGTGTGTGTGTGTGTGTATGTGTGTGAGAATCATCTATTTTTTTTTAACAATTTGTGGATAGACTTCAGGGAAGAACTTGTCACACTGTGTACTGTTCAGAGAACAGAACTAAGCACCCCCCAGCATTAAGTGACAGGGTTAGTTTGTGGCAAATCAGTCACAAAGAGAATTACGCTCAGTGATCAGCACACACACACACACACACACACACACACAAAACTGTGGATGTAACAGAAATGGGGCAGGTTCCTGAGTGTCAACGTTCTTCAGCAGCTAGCTGCTGAAAGGAAAGCAGAGGCCGAACAGGAAATGACGTACACAGAGCGAGTCGGGTCATGTAGCTGAACACATGTTGGCCGGCAGTGCAGTAGGAACACAATAGCTTGACCGGCCTCCACACCCCGATAAGCAGAGAAATACACTAACATCATGAAACAGATTCTGTCCAGAAGAGACGACCCTGTGCAGCGTTGCATCACCTTCCTGCTTGGCGTTGAATCACTGAGCACATAGCTGCTTGTTTGCAGGCCATGTGCAGATGCAATGTACGCCCCCCATGAAGGGATTCCTGCAAACACCCTTCAGTCATTTGTGAAGATTTAAAAAAAAAAAAAACAGCTGTCGCATCATTCTCCACCGAAAACACTTCAGGTGGACATCTTGGGTATTTATGTACGAGGTACACAAACAAAGATGTCCGATTACATAAACAAGGAAGCGGGTCTGTTTAGGCGAGAGCACCCAGGGACGCACCACTAATGACAAGAAACAAAGAACCATACGGTAGCGTACGCCAAACAGCAGGTGTAGTCTTTACTGTCCTGGAAACGGTACAGATTCAACACACAAAAGAGTGCAACAAAAATACACACACCATTTATGAACATCTGCTCTGAAAGGAAAAAATGTTATGGCCCAGCTGGTGACTAGCAGGTACACCAAATTTGCATATAGAGTAAGTAAATGTACCACCTTTTCCCAGCACTTTACCCTGACAACACCGACTTTACTCTGACAACACAGACTTTCTCAGGGCACGAGCTAAAATGAAAGAAAGAACAAAGCCAGCAAAAATGAAAAAAGTGCTGAACGGACAACTTCCACCTGACATCACCTACACATGGCAAAAGCGGATTGGTCCCTGCCTCTCCATCTGCTTAGTGCCCTGCCCACTTCACTTCACCTGGGGTCAGCTGACAGGCGGGGTCCAGCGCTGCTACCTAGCTGACGTCAGCAGATTTCCAGCCTTTCTCAAGGCCATGATTAGCACGCCTGCTGCCCCACAGAATGACTTGCTCAAGGTGGGGGCCACGTATTTACGGTCACCTCCTCCAGGCTCCTGGTGGGCCTCTGGAGCCTGACCTTCTGCAGACAGATGTGAACAACATGGGAAGGTCTCTTTACCCTAGTGACAGTGAACAGTGCCATCATGATCCCAGAATAGAACTTTACATATAAAACGCTGAGCGTTTCCTCAAAATAAATCTGCCAGCTTGCAGTATTTGCACATACCTTCTGCGTTTTCTTTTCTTGGCAAGAGTTTGTAACAGTCTGCACAGTATAACCACTCTGGCAGCAAAAGATTGGACTATGTTGTTTAAGATAGAGCTGAATCTGTTTCAAAAGGTTAGTGGTTCATCAGGAATTACCTGGAAGAAGTCACCATGCTGGGTTTATAAATTATAGTTATAAATCTTAAGAAGAAAATTAGATCACACGTAGCCCTGCCCTGAACAGCAACCCCGAGTGTGTTAAGTTTATAACTAATGTTTTACCTCCCTTTCAGCAGCTGCATCCATTAAGCACACGGTAAGGTGCAGTGGTAATATGAATCAGCTCATTTATAACAATGTGATGGAGAACAAAGGTATAACGACACAGAGACAGATTCTGACCTAACAGAGCTGTGTGGCTTATCACGTCGCAGGGTGGAGGCTGTACATGTACCTGTCCCTGGACACTGACTTGTCACGACCTCAGAGCAATCACCAGGCAAGCCAAACCCCTGGTTTTCACAGGTGTCAAAGCCGCGGCCACCGATGGCTTGTCTGGTTTTAATTCAACGTTCATTAAGTTAATGAGCTTCACCTGCAAGCCACATCTGTGATGGATAAACTAGAAGTGATGCAGCGTTGGCAGGATAATCCCTCACAGTGAAGACAACAGGGCCAAAATGTTTCTTTAAGAAGTCCATAAATGAACACTGACATCAGATGTAAAAAATGGAAAACTGAATTACAGAATAAAATGGCAACGATAATAAAACGTCAGGATGGAGACGAGCACGTTCTTCATCATGTTGCACACGTTTAGATGCGTCACCAAGCGGATCCTCCCACAGACACTACCCACAGGTTAGCGGACATGATGCGACTGCCAGCTCTCTGCCTGTGCAGGGTGTGTCCAGGCGGTTGTAGGGACCGAGTTGGCCAAACGCTGCCGGTCCGCTGCGCTGACTGCATCCAGGCACCTGCACTAACTTCCGAGCAGCTCATGAGAAAACAGAAATGGATGCAGTGGTGAAGTGTGAAGAGGGCAGTTATGGAAGAAATCTGAGAAGACGCAATATTTTAACGGAGTAGACGCCAGATAACATGTCGACGGCTGGAATGCCCGCCTCTACCCACTCTCCATCACACATCCTGTCTCACTTCCTCATTCAAGCAGCCCAGTCTGGTACCAGCCTGACCCGACTCCCTGGTCCCTCCCTCATCTGTCTGTCACCTGTTCTTCCACCCCCCACATTATTGGGATTTTCACACTGACCTGCTTTAGCTTCCCGAGTGCCGAAATGCACCCCCTTCCGTAAAGCTGTTGCTTAACCTCTCCTCATTTTTTCAGCTCATCGATCTCTCCGTCTATGAACCTGTATCAATCCCTCTTTCGTTCCGTCTCTTTTCCTGTCGCTCTCCCTCCTCCTGACCTGGATTCTACACAGCAGCTTGTTAATCAACTGCGACAGTTTTCCTGACTGCAGGAGGCCTTGAGTGGAGCGTGAGAGATCTCATTAAAAGTAGGCCCAGAAAACACACAACTCAAATGACTTTCCTCCCCTGGTCCATTTGGGTTTTTTTTTTTACCAACTCTGATGCCCTCAGGCCAGAGCAAAGCTTTATACAGTCCGCTTCAGCATATCACTCTGCCCTGCTCACACTTGCAAATGACCAGCACAATTGCACCACCTTCTGGTTGGTGCATAGAAGTCCAGCTGATGCTACTATTGTTTTTGAAAGTGCTCAAGTATACACGTGTGACAGACATTTAGCCAAGTGATACCTATCCAATCAGATACAAGTCAAAGAAAGCCTGATCAGCATTCAGCCCTGTACAAAAATCAAAACAAAAGGATGTACCGACTGGTAATCAGCACATCTTATTAGCAAACATGCATAAATCAGAGAGCTAATGCATATAAACAGCAATGTCTTTCCTTCTTTCTATAATCAGGAAATTCAAGCCACAATAAGATGAGAGAAGAGGGGTGGAATTGTGAAACTGTCACCAGCCGTTACTCTTCCTGTTCAATCGCAGAGCTTTGTCACTCCCCATTCCAGAGAGCAGAAAGTAAAAGGTGACCCAGCTCAGGTCGTCTTACTCTGGAGTCATATGGCATGACGAGGGTGATTCAGCACCACCTGGAGGAAATACAATTCAATCACATGCCCCGACCTTCATCAATTAAGCTCTGAGAAAGGCAGCAGTAAGGTCTTTAAAATTAATGTAGCTGTATAACGTCTCTAACACGCAGATATAAAACTCAGCCCCTGCACATCACAGGATGCATCTGTATACCCAACCCACTTCCACCAACACTGAACACACTCAAAGATTCACATATATGCATCATTTCATTTCAGTTCAGTATGCCCAGGGATTTAAAACATGCAGTTAAGAACCTAGTATGTCAAGAGGAAGCTTAGAAGGTCTGTGAAGAAGGCTGAGCCATAGCTTAGCGTGCACCAGCTCAGGTGTTAAATTCTGTCCACCCAAACGTGCAAAATAACAGACAACTGCACTGAAATGCCAGATGGCATCCTCCAACACACATGGACAAAACGGCACTACAACATTGCCTCAGACTCGCCTGGAGAACACCAGAGCACGTCCGACTCGCCTGGAGAACACCAGAGCACGTCCGACTCGCCTGGAGAACA
>JABJVR010001856.1:0-51712 GCA_025773905.1 Chitala chitala
TTGGGGTTCCCCCCCCCCCCCCCTCCCACCTTTCGTGCATCAAATCAATTTACCCGCCCCTCGGGGGGGGGGGGGGGGGGCCATGTGTGTGTGTGTGTGTGTGTGTGTGTGTGTGTGTGTGTGTGTAAAGCCGCAGAATGTCTGAGGCTCCACGCTAACATGAAGCAGTGCAGTGGGCGAACCGAACATTTTCATATCCCCATTTGCTGGGTATTTGCATCGACTTTGTGCGTACGCGTTCATTTAAAACGAATAAATAAGCAAATAGCATGCTTTAGAAACTCGAGCTGAATGAGGATTTGTTGCATTTTAAAGTGCGGCGATGAGAGGATTTTGATTGGAGCATGCAGTGTTATCAAAAAAAAGATATCCATGGTTTAAAATGATTTTTTTTTTTATACTGAGTGGCCCATGTTCCCAATATTGAGATACAAAACAAACGCATTCATAACACATTTTTAATAACATGTAGTTAAAGGACATGCTGATGTCTTTAGTCTTGCTGTGTATTGTTATTTGGTAATAAGACATGTTATATATTGTATAGTTCTCACATTTATGTCTATGAAACCTAAGTCTATGCAGTATTTAACCATCTTAACATCTTCAGACTTTAAATCTTAACAGTAATGCTTAATATTTTTGATAAGTAATCATCAATAAAATGATTTTTTTTGGCTCTTAGATTTAAGTTCTGTATAGTAGGATTATTTCTTGAAGCTTATTCTTTTTAAAGTGTTTTTCAGATCAGGATGTTGGTGAGTTATAACTTAAAAGTCCATCATAAAGCCACTAAAATGTGGTGCGTAAAAACTTTAAAGACTCTAAAAATCTGCCCGGGAATTTGATTTGTCAGGTTTTACTGTCTAAAAAAATTTACTTCTGCAATAAAACCCTTTCGTTTAAGATCTTCAAATATATGGCTTGGGTGTTAAACAGACTTGCAAAGCCAATGGTCTATGTGTTTTGCATGATGGATGCTAGCAGACTGGTGAAAGACACAGCGACGTGATTAAAATAGGGCGGCCGCGGTCCGGTCTGCTCCTGAAGGACAATGAACAGACTCTCTTCCATTCTGTCTTCTGTTGAGTTTTTTAATTTAAATCATTGGATTGAGAATGAATTCCTGGAGCAGAGCAATCAGAATCCTGAAGGAGCGTTGAGGTCTTCGTTAGGCCCTTGACTCTAGTGTACCACATTGACCTTACACCTTTGATCGAGTCATGTGATCACATCTTAACAGTATTAACCCCTTAAGTGACTTGGCACAGCGAGCTACTCATCATTTTTCACGTGTATCTTGACTACATGTGACTTTTCTAGGTCTGTGTGGTAGAAAGACATCTTGTAGCTCCACAGTGATATAATGTCCTAATTTTTTACCATCAATTTTTCCTTAAAGTACATCTTATTTATTCTCTGAGGTCTTTAGCATCTTTGAAGTCTTTGCACCCCAGGTTCTAAAACAAACTGTGGTTTTCATAACTGTTTATGTAGAAGGCAAATCCTGTACGTAATGATCCGTGTCTCTGTTACTGAGAAGTTCTGATTTTATAATGGATTTGTGGGCCTGTACAGCCTACAGTAATAACATACGCATGTAAGGGTACATTTTTATTTGACAGCTGCACATCAGTGGATATGGACACTTTAAAACCGTAAAAATAAATGTGAATTAGCATCTAGAAATGTTTTCAATGCCAGCACTTCTTACTTTACTTGGCTGCAGTCACTTTTAAGATAATTTATTTTAGTCTTTAAATTTAAAGGATAATGTGGAAGGAAATGTGGGCTTATAATGGACGTGTCTAACCAGTTTCATCTTGTAGAGAGTCGCATTGACTTACCGGCTGCGCATTTCGTGTCATAATCTCCCGGGCGTGTTAAAGGCACATTGCGCCAGATCGAAAAGCGGCAGCGCAAAACGTGAGAAACTGCCATGAAAACATGACGATAAAGAATTTTTAATCAGCGCAGGTGTCAAAAATAAGCGGTTCCACGGTGAATGTGAGAGGCCAGGAGCAGGCAACGTCTCGATGAGTTACACGGCAGGACAACAGCCATGGCTGAGAGCCTTGGTGATGCGACTCCCTCCCTCCTGCCCATTCTTCGTGCCTGCCTGAGATGTGCACTTATTCCGGCGCTTTCCACGCTTAAGCGACGCCTCCAGGCACCGTAAAGCGATCGACAGAGTCCCTGCGACGCTTTTGTTTGCCTCAGAAGGAGCAGGCAGGCGTACTGAGAGTTGCTTGTGTGGGGTGTCAGCGAGTCTCCTCAGTTCTTTTTGCCCAAACACCTGAGTAGCGCTTACCTGTCCTGCAAGGAAGGATCTCAGCAACGAACAGCTGAATTCTCATCATATAATTACTCAAAAAACAATAATGAATATTGTATGTGGAAGTGTGAATGATTCCAGTGTGTCCATTGTCAGCTCATTCAGCTGCACCCAGTAATTATAAGGGGAAATATATATATATAAAATTATAATCTTATACTGTGATAACTATTGTAATATCCACTGTCTAATTATGTCTTGACTGTATTATAATATCTAAGCGGTACATTATAATGGAGACATGTACAATAGTGCTGAACACTATTACAAAGGAGATGCAACTTGCAGGTGTTAATTTGAACAATAGTCTGAAGTGTACTGGTTCGTGTTGCAGAGAACCTGGGGTAAAACGTCCTTAAACATGGTGGTGCTGAAGTGTCTTGTCTCAGACTCGAGGGTGAAGGTCAGGATGAGAAGGGCCTATTGCACATAAAAAGCACGTTGTACCTAAATGCAGATCAATTCTAGTTGAAGCCCAACTCTGTCATTGTAGCCGTTTTACTCATTTCATCAACTGCCTTTCAATTGCTATAAATAGCCAGAATAATAAAGGCCCGAATCATTTTAATCATCTATAGGAAATCAATGTATGATTTCTGAAACAAGACTCATACATTCTCATACAATGTGCCTGTATTAAGCTCGACCATTCATGATCCTGTTTTAAGAAAAGAAAGAATGAATAAATCTGAACTTTCTGGTCATCAGAAATTCACTTGCTACAATAGACCTCTTTTCATACCACACCATCTCCTGAGTGTTATTTAATGGCCCCACAATAGGTTACTGCTCTTGTCAAGAGGAAAGTTGTGAAGATAACATTTCATGATAAATAGAGGAGTTGCCCCTACACTGCCACCGGGGGATGCGATCTTTCAGATGTGACAGAGAGTGTACTTTGATTCTCCCCAGATGAAGCATCTGTTACCTTTTGCATCTTCATCCTGTGCACTCGACGTCCCATCCGTCACTCTCATCTCCATTACAGAGACGAGACGAAGACTCTTTTGTTTTCTGTGTTGGAAGCTGTCCCACGTCTGCTACTTATGTGGCCTGATTTTGGTTAATGGAGGAGAAAAAAAAAAGTATGTTTTCAGAGGTTTTATTAACAGCAGCCAACTGATTGATGCTCTATACCCAAAAAAAACTATTCAAAAAATCCTTGAACATGCAATTTCCAAAATCAATTAAAAAACATAAAGGTCATACACCTCTAATATGATGGGATCACTTGTACATGGAAAACAAGAGGAGCACTACATATTCATGTAAAACTAATTTGATGAAAGGCAGATGTTAGTGTTTCTGTTTTCAAATGATTCAGTCTTTGCAGAGATGGTTGACGCAGGTCACTTGTTAATTTTTTAAAAATCCAAAATTCAGAAAAAAGGTTGTTACAGTGCATGTTTTAACACAATCCAGCAGACAAAGCAGCTGGGAGAAATGTGTGTGTGGGGGGGGGGGAAAGAAGCCTAACTCTTGGGCTAATGAAATCAGTGCCAAACATTACACAGCCGTAGCCCAGCGGAGGCTGCAATAAGCCGTAACCTTTATGAAAGTCTTGAGCTCCACGTGGCTTTTCTTAAGTACACCTTCACACCGGGCACTCAACGGCAACAGTGAAGCGGCTCTAAAAAGGGAAAAGTAGCAGGACGATTGCTCTTGGGGGGGGGGGGGGTGACCTTGAGCACAATTAGAATTCCCTCTTCAGTCTGCAAACTCATCTTTAATGCAGTTTGGAGCAGCATGGGGCCAGCTTGTCAGACAGCCCAGTGGCCGTCGGAGGGCATGCCGAGGGAAGGGGCCCCGCAGCTCTGCAAAGCCCAGCCGGCTGTCGCCCGGCAACACATCGCATTCCGCCATACTAATTCTGTCACATGCTGAGTGGGGGGCATGGAGGCGGGGCTTATCATAACAGGACCAGGTGTGCCAAAACACTGCCCACATGGTGTAGCTGGAAGAAGTGCAAATGATCCTTAAGACATTCACTTCAAAGGTTTTATCCACTTTTAACACGTTTAAATTAATGTCGCGCAGTAAGATGTCCGTGTGCATGCTAGCATTGTTAAAACTGTTTACATGAGCTCTAAACTAACTGGGATGTTATTATTTTTTTCCTTGTACCTGTGATTCGCAGTTTTCTCACCACTTTCTTTCTGTGGGGCATAATCAGTTTTTTCTTATTTTCCTCCAAAACATAAAAATGAGAAATTGTGAGAAAATAATTTGTTTCAATGCCATATTTCAGATATTAACAGAAAATTGACAATATTACCAGAAAAACAACAGATGTGAAGGTTAAACGTGTTACGAAAATGAATAACACAATCCTAGTGAAGGTATGATTCCAGTCGTGATCGTTGTGAGAGATTAAGATATGTTTGTTTCCAGCAGTTCTTTTGCATTTTTCTGGAGAGTAAATGTGTGGAGGAAAGACCTTTTCAGCCACAAACCCATAACACCAGCCTTGGCCAGGTTGTGTTTAGTTTGAGCCATTTTACAAATATAATCTCTTGAGTGAAGTACAAAGCTGTTGTGTCAATACTTCCTTGTAAATGCAATTGAAGTTAATATAATATGAACTTTACTGATATTTATTTTATATTATTATATAAAAAAAACCCAGTTTATAAGAGCAGTATTTTCAGAAAGCCTTGCTGAAGAACAAATAAGGTTTGCTGTTCTGTGTAAACAGAAAAGAAACTGGGAAATGATATGCCCAGGATGTAAATGTGGTCCTAGGGAAGGGTAATTTATTTAAACATCCTGGCAGAGGTGGCAGTATTGAGATCAGCAGTAGGATCCTTGTTTTGAATGAATGCCAAAACCTCCAGCGGATGTGTTCCACTGCACTCTTAATGATAAGTGTTTGCAGTCAAAATGCACCAGGGTCTTGTCAAGAACCCCAATTATTCCTTCAATCACAGTACACACAAGAGCAGCACCGCACTTTTAAGTGGTCACATGCTTCATCTGTTTGGTAGATTTCTGCCTTGAAAACACAATGCAACCATCACTTAAAACATTTTATTTAAAATTTCGTTTTTAAATTTTTTTTATTTATTTATTTTTTTGTGTTTGCTTTGAGGCAAAGCATTCAGGTTTGACACCGTACCTGGTTTGAACAGTTGCTTTTTGATTTCGTCCAGCGAACAAAGTGCTTCATTTCCTCGGTAGCTAACCCTGTCCCATGAGAGCACATTTTGTGGATGGGGAAAAAAAATCACACAGAAATGGTTCTGAGAATTTCATATTTTTTTTCTCGCTGTAATTAAAAACAAGTCACACCAAACGATGCCGATGTGTTTAACAACTGTATGTTCCACATGCATTTTGCAGTGTGTTTTTTGATATAAAAAACAGTCCTGTTGTATGTAGATAAATACAATATTCTGTGAAGAAACATGCTTCACAGATGACAGTACCATCAGACAGGTGTAGGTTTTGGGGGACGTGAGAGACATGTTTGGAGAGGAGTGAATCAACCCCCCCCCCCACCCCAGTCACCATGCATGCTGGTTACTTTAATATTTTAATAGATAGCTTATCATAAATAATGTGCCTACACCCCACAAAGCTGAACTCAAACCCTTACCGCTGTCATCAGAATACAAATTGACTGAAATGTAAAACAAGACAAATTGACAAGAATATGAATTAGATACTACAGCTCTGTGTGTGTGTGTGTGTGTGTGTGTGTGTGTGGGCGAGTGGGTATTAAAAAGATACAAGAATATTCAATAATGTTTTGCTTAAAGCACTAAAGATTTAATTCATTTTTATATAGCGCCATTCACAATAAGTTGCCTCAAAGCACTTTACAGAAAGAAGTTACAGATAAATACAGATAAGATGCACACCATGTAAATAAAAAGATAAAAAATAAGCATGCTGTTTTTTAAAGACATTTGATGTGTTTCTTTAATTTTAATAAGCATAACAGATTAAAAACCAACATTGTAAAAAAATGTTACACTTATTGATTTTATTATGGCACAAAACAGTTATCAGTGTTGAGCATTTATCATTGAGTAAAATGTACATTAATAATGAATGATATAATTTTGCCTTTGGTAACACTAGTCTGAAAATAATTAGTCAACCGTTGCAAATCTACACTTTTAACCCACAAAGTGATCTTTACCACATTAAACACCAAATTTAATTTCACACACTAGTCAGTGTTCTATTCTGTGGTGAGTTCATTCAATGAAATCACAGGCATAAGAAACTATATGTCATTATGGCACTATTATGTGCATGTGTACAGAAGTACCAATGAGAGTATCTTATAAAACCTGGCTCACCCTATATACTACAAAAACAACACAACATTTTTGTGAAAGCACACTTGTAATGTTCCGCTAAATATCTAAAGAAATGAGTACTGTTGAAAGAGTTATTATACTGTATAAGCATGCAACAGCAGTTAAATACTCTTCTTCCTTCACTCCAGTACAGCCAAATTACACTTCATAGCCCTGAACCCACAAGGAGGTTTTCTATTGCGAACTTCTAACTTGTTTCAGGAAGCAGTCCTTGAGAAACTGAAAACGATCTTTTCCTGAACAATCTTGGTCTTGTACTCCCGATGCAGTCTCTGGACAAGATGAGAGATGTGACATGTTCCACATCCACCAAGAAACAAGTACTAGAACCTGTGTTCTCTACCAAAGTTTTTGATTTTATGTATTTGCGTACTTTCTTGATCATTCAAGGTTTCTTTACTTTAACCTCTTCCCCAATGCTGAAGTGAGCCTGTTAAACTACTCTGAGATGCTGAGTATCTTTTTCTTTTATTCTTTTTCTGTTCCGCATTTTTGTGACATAGATTGGGGTAAGGTCAGCATTTTCAGCTTTTCCTCACATTTGTCTCCCATGAAAGAGCTTTGATGGAGATGCTCCTCTGGTAACATGTGGAGTAGGCCTCTAATTCATTGATAAATTTGTGAAGAATCTTTTCCACGCTTCACCTTGGATAGATTTTGAATCTACAAGGACTCCTTCAACACCTTGTTAAATCTTTCCAGTTCACCACTGGAGCAAGGACACTGATGATTTCAGGTGCTTTATACCCTGGTATCTCAGAAATTCGGTAAATTCATGAACGGTAAAGTGAGGTCCATTACCTGAAGCTAGTTCACATGGATTTCCTGCTCAAGTGAAGAAGGAAGTAAGCCCTCAAATCCCTGTCTGCATCTACTCTGGAATAAAATGCTACTTCAGGCCACTTACTGAAGTAATCGGCTAGTGTGACAGCATATCTGCTGTCCTGCAGTGAAAACTCAGAAGGTCCTGTGATATCCAGCATCAGAAATAGGTACTGAAGTCAGGTGAGAATTATGAGGGATGTAAGTTCTATCATGCTCTCTGCAGGTAAGACTTTTTAGTTGCAGTTTTAAATTGCCAGCCTATTGATGGCCATTATTACAGGTCTCTGATCCTTTGATGTGTACAGACAATAACTTGACACTTGTGTATGATCTCTATTACTGTCTGTTGGCGTGATGGAGGGAATACACAATCATCTCTAACAATGCACTCGTCCACCACAGCAAGCTCATGGCAAATCTGAAAGTAAGGTCCGAATTAAATTACTATGTCAACATGTATTGATGATTGGTGCACATCTCTTGGATCTACATAGCAGTTAAGTCAATGGTGGTTTGTTAAATTTTGCTCCTCAAATGAAATCAGAACACGAGAACGTGCCATTAAGTGACAATTAGACGTCTGTAAACCTTAGAGCCTGTCAATCTTTGAATTAGATTTTTTACATGTGGTGTACAGAATTCTTGCAGAAATTTTCATATTTAAAATAAAGGCATTCCAAAAGGCTGTCTAAAACCACAATGCAGGGTGTGACATTTTGGCTAACTGAGAAAGCATTCTGTGTATGGCAGCGTGAGACAACCAACTCCTGAATAATTAAGAGGCAATCAGAGTGGAGGTTTGATCTGTTCTATAGGTAAAATTAAACCGCGACCCAGGCCGACACTTGGATAAATAGCCTCATCCTTTGATGACTGTTTGGAACAAAGGAAATCTGGTATGATTAATCACACCACTGGCTAAAGCGATAAATAATCAAAGGTCTGCCGTTCTGAACGTTCATCTGCATTTCAGTCAGGGAGC
Source organism: Chitala chitala (assembly GCA_025773905.1). Lineage (NCBI taxonomy): Eukaryota > Metazoa > Chordata > Actinopteri > Osteoglossiformes > Notopteridae > Chitala > Chitala chitala. The sequence continues at coordinate 8,471 of JABJVR010001856.1, forward strand.
TGTTAAGACTGGTTGACAAGTTCCAGGCAGAACCAAAAATCTCCATAACAGAGGTTGTAGAACAGATGTAGAAACATGGGTGTAGTCCCTTGTATGCCTCTGGTCACGAATAAACAAACCGTTAGGAAGATTGTTGTTGCTCATATAAGTATCAGAAACATATGTGTTTAAAAGGTGTCTTCTCAGTTTAAAAAGGCGAGCTGATGTGTTAAAGGCTGTGTCCTACCTGCACTTTTGGTTGAGAAAAGCTAGACGAAGGGCCATGCGTGCAGGCATGTCATTATACACGGAGGGTGCTGGAGCATCACCAAATCTCTAATTAGGCTTTAAAAGAATGACTGTGCTGAAGGCCAAATGTCTTTAATAAGTACAACAGATGGTACATTTGAGATTTACTTGCAGCCTTCAGGGGAAAAACGAAATGTGCAATAATATTGCACGGATCTCAAACAGTATGTAGTGAATCCTCTCTGTACTACTGAAGATCGTTAGACCTTAGTATAGTATAAGTTGAATTAACATGTACTGACTAAATTTTTTTCTTTTTTTCCCCCCATATTTTGCAGTGACACTTTTTTACTATAAAAGTATAACAGTATGATGAATATTAATAAATTCAGTTTATGATTATGAGCTAATGTGTTTTCTTAAATACAAATATAAGCATTAAACTGTAGCTCACATGGTATCTTCAATAGAATGAGGTTCAGAGGAATTTTCCAAATAAAGCTTGTTGAACCATACATTTCAGACTGTAATAACATCACTTTTATGGTTACCTTTCAGGACTTGCCCGATGGAGTGTTATTTTATATCAGCACAGTACAGCAATATCAGATTTACAAATCTTTTAATTTTTTTTTTCTTTTCAATCAAAAAATTACTCAGTCATGGGTAAAATGGCAAGTCAGATGCATATTTTGTGAAAAAAGAAATTAATTTTTTAGTTTATTCACTTACTCATAAGACTGTGTACTTAGGATCACAAACGGCAGTCAGTCGCAGCGCATTTTAAAAATCAAGTTATCTGAACCACGTTTACAAGGAAAACATCATATACCTGCTATTTGTTTATAATTTTAAGTTTTCCTTTCATTGGTGCATTTTGTGATTAAAGTTATACAATTGATTTCATAATTTTCTTATTGGGATCTAAAAGTATGCAACTAAAATCAAAACTGCAACGACCACAAGTCAATAGTGCATAAACAGGCCAGTGTGTACTTTTGACTGTTCTATATGGTAACTTCCTGCTGGTTGATGGGTGATTTTTACCGGCATACCTGACAGGTCTTCACTGTTAAACAGTCCCTTTTCTCATGATATTACTTTTTGTTATCAGACCGATAATGTGTTTAACATTCACTATCACCGTGGTTCAAACAAGGCACAGTTCTTCAAATTTAATGTCTATCTTCCTATTTACCCAGATGTAGGAATTTGAGGCTGTCTCTTTCCTCTAGATATATTGGGGAGACATTCAGCAGTTGCTAGGCAACAGCAAGCTTCTGTTCCACTCAGAGAAAGGTACGAAAGATTATCATGGGTAACCTTGAGGGAAAACTGAAAAGAAATGAGATGGTGCTGCCATTAAAATTAGCTCTCCTAACAATTAAAGTCTAACTTTTGACTTTTACACAGCCCATTTTCTTGAGATGGAAATTTAATAAATCTATTTATTTAAACATGAATTAGGAATGATTAAAACAGACAAGAAATTGGCAAAAGTGCCATATTTGCTTTTCATGACACACATAATTGACTTAATAATGTTGATTACCAAAATGACCAGAGAGGTCCATGAGACTGGGTAAGTTATCTTCTTGGTAATTACATTTATATGTACATCATATCCAAGTGACAGTGGATGCATTTGATTTCCTGAAGAACTGAAGCTAAAAAAACTAGTTTACTCTTGAAAAAATACTTAACTGTTTTGGAGGATCCCTTGTGAAACTTCAGCCTCCTCACTCATCAGACTAGCTCAGTTTTCCATTTATTCATCATTCATAATTACCATTAATGGTAAAAAAAGGAGAGAAAACAAAAGTTTCTAAGCAGTCTGAAAAACCAGAAGCTGCTGTTTGAAAATGCTGTTTTGTGACCTTGCTGTATTTTTAGAAACACCTTTACAGAGGGCTAACATAAAGGAGCGTGTTGTCAGCAGTAATCAGCCCAATCACACGACTGCTCCTGTATTATATGTTCAGCTGAAACGGCAGGCATCTGAAAAGGTCAATTAAGTGGACGGCAACAAAGCAGGCAGATGTGTAGAACGAAGTAAACAGCTCCAAGTCCTAGTTGTCATGGCTGAGAGAGGTGGTTTTTCCTTGGGCGGGTCCTTGAGCTCTAGGGGGAGACAGTCCCATGAGTACGACCCTGCCTGTCCACCTGAGCCCGTATGGACGTGCCCATGCTCTGGTCAAGTGGTAGCTATCAATGTTACTGTCTCCATTGAAAAACTGAGCACAAATATACTGGGACACGGAGACCCAGGCTGCCTCTTCTGTATTCTGCCTATTTTGGAACTACTTTATGTAACAATCAACCACTGCTGTGTACAGTAGTGCGCATCCACGTCTGCTAGACACTCAGAAGTGCTGCCGTACATCTATTAAATTCAGGATTGTATTTGATTCTGTCTTCCTGCCACGGCACGATTGCTAAACGTGCTAATGTGTAATTGGCCGCATGTGTTCTCACAGGTCCAAAGCTCTGCCATCTCACATAAATACAACATTGTGAACCAGTCAAACCTCTGCATCTGGCAGCAAAGCAAGCTGGGAAAGAATTTAAACAAGTTGCTTTGAAAGTAACAGTGTGGTTGTGCTGGAAATAAAGGCGGTGACGTGCACACAGTGTGGTACACAGCATACACACACCAAATAAGTTCTTTATCTTTCTCCAGTGAGCTTTTAGACATACGAGTTGCATGTACTGAACTACACACAGTGATTTTTTTTCCTGACTTGACTGAATGCAAAAATAGTTTAAAAGTTTAGGTTAAAATCCTTTTGGTTTTGTATGTTGATTACAAAGTGTTAATGTTTAAACATCTGTAACACATGCACGGCTATAAAACAGCAGTTTCAGTGTAGATTAAGAGTATGTGAGTATGATGGTGTCTCCTGCCTTAAATGGCTTTAACATGACTTCTGACTAGTGTGTTTATGTCTTCAAGAGCCGTGATGTTTTCTTAAGTACATTTTTTTACAAACATTCTTCGTTCCCCGTTTTCCCATATCACAAAATAATGCATGCAAACTCAGATTAAATTGGAAAAAAGGCAGAATCCTCATTGCATAATAACTGCCAAATCAATACCACATAATTTAGTAATGCATTGTGAAGGCCCTGTCATTCTGCGGACAGAGATAATGCACATGACACAAGGTCCTCGCGCTCTTAATAAAATTTTAAATGCTTTTTTTTGTGACTTCTTACCCATTTATGATTGCTTAGCCAAATAAATTCTAATTAAAATTATGGTGAAATAAATCCTTGTCTGTACGTTCTAAATTCAGTTATTGATGTTGTACACATTTCTATTGGGAATTTGTCATGAGGATTTAGTCTGATATCTGGGCAGCTGGACAGCAAGAAAAAGATGGAGGAATTTTAAAAAATGTCAGAAGATGGAAATATCAGTGACCTTCAATCATCCACTGAAAAACAAGTCTCTAGCAGTCTGTGACCTACAGATGATTTTACCCTAGGCAGATATAATTACACAGTGCAGAAAAATGTCTCTTTACCCCTTGTGCTAATATAGTGATCCTAGAGTGAATTTTGTTGTAAATGTTTCTGATTTCCAGAATCATTTAAATGTGTCATAAAGCAATTTATAGTCAGCACAGGGGAAAATGCACAGGGAATAAAATGACGAGGCTGTAAAATTAAAACTGTACAGTTCGCTCATCAATAAACAATATTTAAAAAAAATGTAGATTTCAATTGCTGCTGTTCATTCTGTGGAGGTTAAAATTGCCAAGGTGTTTAACTCAACCAAAATAAAACAGGTGAGAATATAGTTGTAAATGAAATGCATTATAGGACTGCAAGGCGAATAGAAGAAGAGCAATGGCTTTGCCAGTGCCTCCCAAACTGCATGTGGAGAGCTGTACACGACCTCTGTCTGCTCAAGTGGGATTCATGTGGATGCACTAACTTCCCGTCACAGTCCACAAACGTGTAAGTCTGTAGATTTGTCACTCTAGATTGTATACGTTATAATAGGTTAGTTCTGTTCAGGGTTTGCACTTTCTTGAGCCCTGTGTGTTTACTCTTAAATCAAAATTTAAAGATCAACTACACTAACCAATTAATTGCATGTACAATCTTGAAAGAAGAGTATGTATTTAACTGTAGGGTTTCAGAGCTGCTGCAATTACTATGCTATGTACTGTAAAGTATCTATGCTGTGCTGTACGTATAGGGACTATGCCAGTGTATCTGTATGAGCCAAATCCCTTGTTCTTTCACAGAAGTGTCTGTTTCCGCATGGGGCTGATACGTAGCACTGGGAGGCTCCATTAGCCACAAACATGTTGTTGTCTACAGATACAAATAGCCTCAGGCTAGGTTGTTACGCATAATATGTGACAAGATGTAAGCCAGTCCAAGAATATGCCAGATCGGATCATTTGTATAAATTCTGGTATGTACTAGCCACCATGTAGCATGAAGGCATTTTTTCTCCCCATCCCTCTCCAACTCCCCCCCCCCCTTCTGTCTGTGGATGAACTGATTAAAAGCAAGATACAGAGCTGGACTGGACACTCGGAGGAACCATTTGGCTGAGATGCGTTTGTTGGTGGTGAAACCACCCCACAAATCCCTCAGCACCCAATTACAGAGGAGTTCAGCACGCCCACGTAACTTTAAGGAAGTCCGAGAGGCAATTTCCTAAACCCTGAACAACAAGACTGTAAGCCCTGATGGGATCACCGTTGAGCACTGATAAATTGAGGTCTGTTCTAATAGGGAAACGGTCCTGCTTTGCTTGGAAACCTACAGACAGTGTCGAGCATGTGAAACCAAGTCCTGCCACGGCTGTCGCCCCCTAGGAGAGATGACGCTAACCGGTTCCTCACTCTGAACACTTACCACTCAACAGGAGACACAAACCTGTAAATGAAGAGTGATTGGCGCTGTGCTTGGGGCTCGGATAATGTGTCGTAATTAGGCGTGCCTTGTTCCTAGGACCACGCCACCTTGTGCTTAGCTTCAGAACATATACAATGCTTTTTTCTGCTCTCTTTTCTGTATCAGGACAAAAAACGTGGCATAAGACCGCAGTCATGGCAGCACAGTGTTCTGCTTAAACCTTTGCACAGTGAATCATTTTGTTTGTAAAACTCTCCATTTGAATAAAAGGAGCTTTTGTTTGTGTCGTGAGGTGTAACGTCAATCTCTGTGGTGCTGGAACACGTAGTTGCCACCATTTACTATGTACGTGCGCTACTAAATATCTTGCTGCCTTTTGATTGGTTATAAAACTTTCTTTTAGTACATTTGGTTCCTCATTAAATTTGAAACAGTATAAAGAATTTTATGTGATTTATTTTGTGTATTAGAAAGCTGTTCATTTATTTGGTGTTTTGAATAATTTTGCATATCTATGAAGGTTGGTATAAACAGAGTTATAATTACTTTAAGCATTACATGAATAATTTTTTTTTCTTCAGTAGATGTGTAATGATTGACAGCATTTTAATTTCTTTTCTAGTAGCTATTTAAGTTTATTTGAGACTTTAAATAATTGTACGATTAAGTTATCTGTTTTCAAAATTGCACATAAAGCTGTTTGATGTGACTTACATTTATTCATTTAGCAGACGCTTTTATTCAAAGTGACTCACAACATTTCATATACATGTTATGGTGAGCTAGTGCTGAGTGTTTTGCTCAAGGACACCCCTGGTGGTTAGGCAGGGATTTAAACCTCGAGATTTCTGCATCTCTGTCTGATGTTCTACCCACTGAGCCACCAGGCCACTTCACTGTGCTTGGATATTGTGCACGTTAAAAGCCTGGCAGTAATGAAAAAAATGTTACTTTAAGAGCAGCTCACTGCTGGAGTAGTGACTCAGGCAGCTCGCAGCTCATGGGGGCTCCATGATGAACCATAAGATGACAGGATGACTTTGAGTTTGAGCTCACTCCCCAGGTCCTGCTCTGCTGCTGTTAATTTGTGATGATCTCGCAAACCCCAGAAGGTCAACCAAAGCCTTGTTTGTCCTTATGCTACTTTCTGCATGGCCTTCAGACCGGCTTTATGGACCGTGACCACGACCATGTTTTGTTGCATTTTATTGGTGATATAAAAATCTCTGCATCAGTGAATGAATTTTTTAACTAAAGTGAAGCAATAATCTCCATGAAGGAAAGACAGGAAAAAGAGGGAGAGAATCTCAATATGCCCCCCCATCTTTTCTTTGGCTCGTCCACAGTTTCTGATGATTAGACATTAAGGCAGGAGTTTGAAAACGTATCAAAGAGAAAACAGACAGATTACATATATAAGGGGATCACTGAACTTTTTTGCCTGCAATGTAATGTGAATAAATCGGACACATTGATGAAATTATCTAAAGGTATCAATTCACCCAGTTTTATAAGTATGTTTTAGGGATAGTTTGGCACTTTCATGGGTGGAAAAGATTCAGATCAAATGAGGATGTAGATAAAACAAATTGTGTTTGATCTTGGACACCTTAAAGGACACGTCATTAGATATCTCCAATGGAAATGTTAATGGAAGTTATCCAGGAAAGGGAAAGACAAACTGCAACAGTGTAGATGAACTGCGTTTCTTTGAGGATAGTTCTGTGTCACACTGTTGTACATAATCGCTGTGGGGGTTAGGGGGATGAAATAGACAAAGCATTAAAAAAAATCTGCCTGTCTGGTGATGATCAGACACTAGAGAAAAACAGCCCTTTGATCCATCACAAAGACTGCTGCAACATCATTTGCCTCAAAAGATGCAAATCCAAGCATTTTTTGGTACACTCTGTGATACCTCATTACAGAAACAGAAAGCTACACCTTCTGAGTGTATTTACAGCAGGCTGGGAGAGGAGATTATCTCAGATGGTGTCATAGTTAAGGCGCTCAACTTGTAATCAGATGTCTCTGTAACAGCCCTCGGATGAGCAGTGTTGTTGGGTCTTCTGCTGCTCACTCTGGAAGCTAATGTCTGCCCATTTATATTCCAGCTCAAATTCCCATTGTTCCATTAACTAGAAATATCATTTTAAAACTACATAAAAGATTACCATTTATACAAAGTGCAAGGGAAGAAATTAATTTTTTTTCCAGCAAGGAATTCTAAAATAACTACAAAGATATATAATCCACACACACACACACACACACACACGCAATGATTGTTGTGCAAGAGCATACCAGAATTATATAGTATTAAGAGGTATAATAAAGCCAGGATATGAATACTATATGAGTAAATATCAATCTTTAAACTGTGTGGGGCTAAGTACCTGAAATGTTAGATCTTTTACCTGTTCTGTATATTCCTGCAGGTTCACACTTTCCAAAAGCATTTCTGCATCCTGTCCCATGTGGCATCATTGACATTGCAGGTGGATACAGGCTTTAAAAAGGTCTGGGAATGACAGGGGCCCCAGTGGTTAGCCTTGATGCACTGAGACACACTAATCGAATTTCGCTGGCTTTACCTTTTCTGTTCTTCAAAAATAACGACACGTGAGCTTGCGAAAACCTGGACACGTTGCATCCTGAAGCCTCCCGTTTGTTCCCGCTGCTGAGACAGTTCTCCTGGAAAGCATAGCTGGGGGTTCATGAGGGTGAAATTGCACTGAAAATAGAAAGCAGTTTTGGAAATAAGGCCGCTGTTCTTTCCATGTCTATGTAAAGCCGTTGTGGTCAGGTGAAAAAGCAAATATAGAAAGGTTGAGTTCCAAAAAAAAATAAAAAATAAAATATCACTGCAGAAAATATAATTCAGGACTAAGGCAGCAAACCTATTCTTATTCAAAAAAATAAATCTGTTGAAAGTAAGAAACCTGCTGGCTGAGGCTTGATGTGCTCACAGTACATCTGATTTCATAGTCTGGTTTCTCCATAGCTGCAATGTGTGTTTTCAGTGTTCCAGACATGACAGACCTGTTCATATGTAATGGTATAGGTGTTACAGCACTGAAGGGGGAAAAAAGAGGCCATTTATTTAAGACTGTAAATAGACAAAAATTGTGTGTGTGTGTGTGTGTGTGTGTGTGTGTATACAACTGACTGTAGTTCACAAGACATAAAGAGAGGGGGTCGATGAAAAGCAAATACAGAAGTTAAAAGGACGTCTGAAGCCGAGGTCATCCGAGATGAGCACAGTGGCCGCAGGGAGCAAAACATCTAAAGATGTTAACTGTTCCCTTGTGAGCTGAAGGCTGCCTGTTGGAGACGTGAAGCAGGGGATGAATCTGAGCTGGGAGGGCCTATGGGGAAGGGGCGGCCGGCGGGATGAAGGGGTGGCCGGCGGGATAAAGGGGCATCTCTGCCGTGACCAGCTGTGGTACTCACTCCAGAGATCGACCAGGGCCCTGGGCTTTTTGAACTTTCTGCACTGCTGGAGTTCCAAAACATCTCCTGGAGGAGCAGAAGATCACAGGTGGTAAATAATGCAAACAGAGTGCATGTTGGTCTGAAAGCACTGAGCTCCGAATATGACCAAAAAAAAAAAATCCATAAAACTTTTTTTGTTTTCTTTTAAGAGTACATAATAGCAAACAAGGCAATAAAACATGAGGGCTGGAAAACCTAACCAACAGTGTGAAAACGGTCTCACTGCACCTGACTTTGTGTGAAGAAGGCACTAAAATGTATTAGTAAAATCAACAGTTGTCAAACAGTGGAAAGAAATAAGAAACGGTAGGAAATTATTTCCAGATACTGATCTGCATCTTCTACCAAGCACATCGAGTGAGGGGAAACGTGTCTCAATGACTTGTAAACATTTTACTAAAGTTTATTATGACAAATTACCATTTTATTGTAGCTGATGTATTTAATAAATGTATTTCCGGACTTTTAGTTGGCATTTATCAGTCCTGCTGTCTGTAAAGTGTCTGCTTGTAAATGGTTTGCCTGGAGTTAGTAACCTCTTCATAGGTTGAACTGGTGCTTTTTTTCCTGTATACAGTGACTAGCAAATGAGTGTCTTTGAAGCACTGTGCTGTAGTCTGAGAGGTATACAGGACATTAATCTTGGCAAGCATTTACCTTTAGTAAGCGTTGGTAAAACAACAGGAGGAGTTGTGGGAGATGGGACAGTGGCATGAAGCTTGGTCTGGGTGATCTGTTATGTTAGTGTAATGATCAGTCACCAGTTCTTGGCCTACACCTTAATGAAACCCATCTGATTTTTATAGAGCTGAATTCCTTGCTAGAGTCTGAATAGGGTCAGTCAGGCAGGCTTTGGCAATTCCTGAAGTATGTCCTATGTTGAGGTTGGATGTATTCGTTTGTCAGGGAAGTACCTTAACCTGCCAGTGTCAATTTGAGTATTAAGTGTTTTTTGATCTTAAAACAAATTTTTAACATATCATTCTTAATAGGGTCAGAACCCCTTTTTATATGTCTGTGAATCTGACCCCCCACATCCTCTTAGCCTTCATGTTGCAGTCTAAATTGCTCATGGTTAGGAATTGCATTAGTAGATGATATCCAAACGAGGAGGTCCTCGCTTAGGTCAGGAATAATCCTGTAAATGAGGTTTATCTGAAATCCAGCCACCGAGTCTTGCTGACTGGCTGTGTGAGAATTGATTACTCCATTCTCTTTGTAGGAAATCAAATCTTCATATTGGCCAGCTCTTCCGGAAAGTTGCTGATTCAGAAAGCCAGGGCGTTTGCTTTTTATTTTTTTTTATTTTTTGAGACTTTAGATAATGAATACTATAGCTATTTGTCAACACATAGACATGTTTACACACACACGCACCACATACAAACACACACATATCTAATCTTAAAAAAAAAAAAAAAACAAGTGATGATGCTCTGTGTTGTCAGGCAGTTTTTAATTTGGTAATGTTGTGAAGAGATGTCCAAAACTTTATTTCAATCAAACTTTTGTCCTACCATATTCAGTTTCTGAATAGTGATATAAAAATACAGTATCACTACTGTGATCATAACTCCTGCATTATTTGCAAAGTGTCAGTATTGGAAACTACAGTTTCATTATATACATCTCAGAATGAAAGACAGTAATGTAATCACCTCTTTGCAAGCCAGTGTTGTAGGTTTAGGTTCACGTCTAGTAATTATCTCAGCAGCCTCAGCAGCAAGCCACTGTGGATGCTAATCGGGACGTGTAGCTCATAAAGACATGTAACATGTGCCCAGGGGCACCAGTAGAAATTTTTCTGTGGGGTGGCCAGTGCTTTTCACCACGTGCTGGCATCGACAAAATTTTCACAGTGTTCTCTAGGGCTTCACATATAATTTTCCAAAGTGTGTTCCAGGGGGCCCTGCGGTGGGTTGGCGCCCCGCCCTGGGTGTCCCCTGCCCTGCACCCTATGTGGTCTGGGATGGGCTCCAGGCTTCCCCGTGACCCTCACCAGGAATAAGCTGTTAAGATAATGGATGGATGGATGGATGGACCACTAGGTTGACCAGACTTTTTCCAGGGGGTTGGGTATGGCCACACATTGGTTGGGCTCTTACATGTACCCATGTTTTTTCATGTCAGGTCAGGAGTAAAATCATCTTGCAGCCATACCTACATGTGGTCACATCCGACATCCTCTCCTCAGTCCACGTCTCACTTGAACCCCTTACATGAGCCTGATTGCAGTCTTTCTGTCATATCTCTGGCTGTTTCCCTTGTCTACAAAATTAAAAACATGGCTTGAGCAAAGGTGTTATACAAATGGTTCAGAAATGCCTTAAAGTGATTCTTAGGTGCTTCTTAGGTATGAAGTGTGTTGTAGGGAGAGAGGAGCTAAGTTTTCACAGGTGTGCTTCTGATGCAATTTATGCCACATGACTATAAGATATCTCAGATGAGCTCTGATTTTTTAAACAACCTGTGATGGTGTATACCACTGAACTCACCATCTTATTCCAATGATAGGAATCCTGTGGCACAGATTACAAAAATATGTCCATCCTTATACTCGATTTTTGCAACTGCTATTCACTTGGTTGCAGATTTCACTGATTTCCCCTCTCAATGATGAGGATAACTTAATTGATTTGGTTTGTGCATAATGTACTATAACACACAGATACTGTGGTCATTCTGGGTCTATGATGAGCAAAGTATTCATGAACTTCTTTAAGGGGGGGCCCACCCAAGTCAGATTTTGCTTAGGGCCCCTAACAAGGTAGAGCAGGCTGTGATCCTATGTACAGTACAGTTGTTCTTGGTGCCATATACTGGGTATGGAAAAGTTCTTAAAATTGTGTTCTGATTAAGGCACCACCGTGTTGTGTTTTCACAGTCACCCGCTGACTGCTAACCTCTTGGGTTGCAATTGTTAACAAAAGTAATTTATAAGCCTCATCATTTTCAGTATTCATGCAGTCAGCTGTGACTGTGATTACCCAGAGTTCAGTGGTCACAGAGTATACAGTTGGACATTTTGAATACAGTCACATACTGTAAAAAAAAAAATTGTCACTGTTTCCACTTGTGGGCCTAGATCAGGGGTTTGCAACCTTCACTATGAAAAGAACCATTTTTGGTCCCTCTCACTTTACAGGGATGCTACTGCAGAGGGGTGGAACAGTCCCTTTGGCTGCAGAGCCACGGTTTGCCAAACCCTGGCCTAGATGATTGTGGAGGGGGGAAATAAATAAATCATAGTACTGGGGACATAGTAGATACAGAATTTAGTTGTATAATTTTCTTACTTTATATTTTAATTTGCTTTATCTTAATTTTAAAGATTTTTTTTTCAGGCGCTGAGAAATAAAGGCAAATCTACAATATAAATTTACATTTTGAGAGTAACACTAAGGTATTTGGAATAAAGTATTCTTAAGGATTGTTGCAGTTGAACTCAATGTAGGTACTTGAATGACAGTTTGCGAGATATTGGGATTTACTGTAATTTATGCCTATTTAGTCCACAAAACAAAACACTTTCCTTACAAAATGTTATAGAGAGGGAGTTTGAGGAACTCTCAGAGAATCTGAGAGAATCAGTGATAAGGACTGGGAACTCCTCAGTATTACAGTGACAGTATGAGAATGAAATCATTATCAAGCCACCTTTCACCACACACATGCATTGTGGGAAAGCACAATATGAAACAATGATTGACTCCCTCTCTGGAAAAAAAAAACATTTTTACATTAAAAAATGTTTTATAAGAAGAGCAATAACCACATTTGTTTTGCTCATGTATGGATCAAAAAACAATATTTTACAGCTTTCATTTTTGGCAAAGGCAAATAACATATTAACCATATGAGTTGTGGAGAGCTCAGACTTAAATAATTCACAGAGAGGAGGATTCATTCTGCCCGTCCCCATTTATATGTGCTCCTGTGACATTACAGTGACTCAGTGTAGCACAACCTCCCCTTCTGTGCTAAGTGGGGGGAGACAAGTTTAAAAAAAAAAGCTCAGTAAAATATTTAATAAAGCATGAAGAACAACACAGGCAAAACTGCCAAGTTGTATGTGTGTTTTTCCTTTAGAGTGTAAACAAATATTGAATCTCTGAGAGAATAAACCACAGTAATTCTTCCTAATCTGCTAACAAGATTTCCTATACTTTTGTGCCCAGCACATATCCGGCTTACTAAAACATTATACTTGAAAGGCAACTTAACATACAGTGGTAAAAGGACACATTAGTCTTGCCGTGTTGTTTTAACGTTCTTACTTAAGGAATAAAGAATGTTAAACAAAGATAACGTGATGACTGTGTTCCTTACGAAGATGTGTCAGACTCTATTACGTTTTCAACCCCAGAACATTTAATGTAAGACGCATTTGCTTATTTGTGTCCACATGTGAGAGATGTGCCTGTCTGTTTGATCATGTTCCCTCACTATGACATCTCTGAGATCACGCTGGGGTTATTCTCAGATAATTGGGTCTGTTAATTAAGCACCCTTTGAATGTCTTAGAGGCAGAGGGTCTCATGAAATAATAAACAGACTGCTCGCTAATTATCACAAATATGCGAGTCCACAAAAAACGCATGTCGCACTCAAGGGTTTGAAGGAAAGTAATAATAGGAAAGATGTATTACATTTAGAAAGTAATGAAATTTTAAATGTATTAATTCATTTTGCTGTATACTGATATTCCATTTTGCATACACATTTTTGTGTTAAAGGATTGTGATTTGTGCACTGCTTTGTTATGTTTAAGCAGATTTTCGTGTGCATGTGTGTGTGCGTGCGTGTGTGCATGTGTGTGTGCGTGCGTGTGTGCATGTGTGTGTGCGTGCGTGTGTGCATGTGTGTGTGCGTGCACACCTCACAACAGGTAGAAATAAACTCATGCCATCTGTACCTAGTTTTGTTTTCAAAATGGTACATGCAGCAAAAATGTAAATAACACAATTATCACATTAAATTGGAAAAAAACTGTAATGTGTTAGAGTGATTCCTAGTTTAACCTAACATTATGAGAAATGCAGACTATCAAAGAAAATGTTTGACACAATAGTATAGAATTATACCGTATTTTATACTTACCTAAAGTGCTAAATGTTAAGAAAGTACGTAGGTGAGCAAAGTATTTCACCACAAACAGAAATGTGAGCACTGCCTTTTATTTTATTTCTTGAAATATAGATTGTTATAGATTGTGTTCTCTGCAGATGTTGATAAACAGTGTCTTTCAACACATTTTACAGTCTTTAGCACAACCTATAACCTGTAAACATCACTCTTATTTTCACTGCTTTGGCAGCTTCTGCTATCACCAACCCCCCCCCCCCCGCAACCTCCCAAAATCATTATCTGTTTCTTAGGGACTAAACTGATTCGATAAACTAACCAGAGCACAAAAACAGAATGTACATTTTAAAATGGTGTGACATGGTCAGACATACCTTTGGTGTCCAGGTGTGAGTATTGGGAGCGTCGCGTACAGAGAACGGAGAAGTGAGCTCCACTGGCCAGTTACACTCTGTGTCTCACTTCATCGCTTGGTGGAAATTTTTAATTTACTTTAGGTTTACAGCAACTGAGCTCAGTGTCTGGTATGTATTTAAAAGTTGGCTTAAATAAAATATTAACATTTACGGTTTAGATAGAGAACAAAAACATAATAATTTATGGGTGTGCATGTTCATTCCGGGCTGAATTAATGAACTTTAACATGAGTGATTGGAAATTAGTCATGGAAAACCATAACGGCACTGACACATACTTTGTATATTACGTTCTTAGATATTGATGCATATCAGTTGTTATGGGACATGCAAGGTTTCACTGTTTACCAATAACGTATTACATTAAAAAACCAAGAAATTGTGTCTGAATATTGAGTGGTAGTTGTCCCCAAATTGGGATTAAAATAGCCCTGAACTGCAGCGCTGAACAGTGGACTTGTGTAAAAAACTGCTGAGGCACGTTGACGAATATGTTGGCCATTCAGCTGGAGATTCCCCCTGATGTTGCTGTTTGAGTAACAATCAGCTTAGATGTTTGTGTGCATTTTAAAGCCGTATTCTATTGGCGCAGTGATCTTAATTCTCATGATGCAGTATGGCAAAGGAAAGGATGTACAGCTATTATCAGAGAGTCACCTGGGATGGAGAATGAGGACAAACGGTTATGTTTTATTAAAGCAGACAAGAACAAATTGGAAAAGCTGAATAAAATAAACAAAATTCTGGAACCAAAGCACGTCATTACTCGCTGTAAAATCTGGACCTGACTAAAGTCAGATCATACAGAAACAAATTACTTTACAGACATCTTTCTGCTCTGCTAAATAAAGGAAAAAATTGCTACAGATATCTCATTGCTTATTGCCCCGCATACGATAAGATTAGCATGCCAGCTGCACTGCATAAGGCAAAATGTTCCAGTAGTACCCACCAGAAGGAGATGCTACCTCCCTCTCCAAAAACATTTCTAGAGGGTTTGTTCAGCCAAATCATTATAGACATAATCCCACAAGTCAAGACCACTTTAGAAAGAGCATGCATGGATTTAAAGCAATTAATGCTCCCAAACATTTTGGTTGCAATATAAATGTAGATGATCTGTCTAATCTTGTGCACGTATGTCTTAATTACCCTCACTGGTGCTTATGACATCTTTGCCCCCGTCAAACTTACATTATTACCTTCACTTCCTGCAAGCTCAATACCCTGTGCCCTTGAGTCAGTGGCATCTTCGTAACACTTGGAGTACTTGCATTTACGCTGTTGCTTTGCGGTAGGAAGATGCAAGCAGGTCCCCGTGTTTTTTTTACTCCAGTGACACCGGCTTAGCTAAATTTAGCAGAAGTGATAACAATAATGTGTGGAGCTAATAAATGGAAATTAAGTTTTGTTCTTTGTGTGCCAATGAAATCACAGACGGCCTGTGGTAATACTGCCGCTAACCTTTATCCTGCCTTGTGCAGCAGTTTAGCAACTACTAACATGGCCTATGTCGTTCTCGGAAAATTATATTACAGAAAACGTAAAGCATTCTCAGTGAAATTTCTGCATGTGTTCTTTATAATAATTCTATAGCACGGCATTTTATAAAACATTTAGGGAAGTTACTGAGCTGCTCCCGTGGCCGTTTGTGGTGATCTTTTCTAAAATATTTTTATAGCCTGTGGAAAAATGGCAGTAAAAGATGAAAGCCGTATGAAAGCAATGGAGCTTCTGAATTCGGCAGCTCAGGTGGAATCTGTATGGCGGTGCCTCAATCTTTTGGAAGGTTGTCTCAGAGACCGCCTGGCAGGCGTCTGAATGCTTTATCTTGTTTGCGCCATCACAGAAACACCTGCTCACAGACAAAGTGCCACGGCACACAAGTCATAAAATGGACCATAAATGCAGATTATGGTTTGTGATTATGGCCAAGAACTGAGGGGTGGGGGGTGTGGAACCGGTGCTCTTTGGGAACAAGCTCCAGAATTTGCAGTGCACCGAAACCATCCAGCTGTTTTCTCTCTGCTGCACAATGTTCCCCAGTGTGAATCTGTTGGCACCAACTTGAGGGAGGACTTTTCAGGCGACTGCTGGGAGTTGAAGTCAATGATGCAAGGACCCCCGTGCCAGCTAGGAAGCCTCTGAGGTTTACTCCCAGGCATAGCAGGCAATTGGACAGCTTTTTAAACACGGTCATGCCCCTCGTAGAATATGTCAGTAAATGTTTTAGTGTGCCTGTTTCCTTCACTTTTTGGCCCTCGGCTGGTGCTGCAACATTTCCTTTTGGGTTTGACAAGCCTGCCTGTTGGCTTTGTGTCACATCTGAACACAAGGGAGGTCCATCTACAGCTGTCCGCTGCTGGGATGCTGAAGTGCGGCCAAGGATGGGTGCTGTTATGCCTGCGGGGCCTCTGTCGTGAAGTTCATAGGACGCGCGGAGGACGGAGGGCACTCTGGGGCATCGGCTACTCCGTTTCTTTGTGTCACACATCGGGGAGCTCTCCTCTCCCCCTTGTGTGTGTCTGTGAAGGTGCCAGCTTCCACCGCTTTGTCTGGCCACAGAAGGGTCATTCCGACTGGTCAGTTTCCTCAGCCAATCACCTTTCACTGACCAGGCTGGGGGAATGGGAGGCCCACTTCTCCAGGTCTGACTCTGCCCATAGGAAGAGCACTCCTTCAGGTGTCACTGGCCCCTCACAGATGTTACGGTGCAATTATTTCATGTTTTTTTTTACAACAGGAAAAAAAAACAGCAAAACAAAATCATACTGTGTACATAATTTTATTTTTATTTTATTTATAAATTTTTTTGCAAACCATTTCAGTAAAGTGCAGTGACATTCCTCTTCATTACATTTCATTGGTCCACATCATATTTTTATGCCAAGCACGTTAGTTTTATATATTAAAAATAATAATAAATTAATAATTTTCTGTAAATAGAAACAAAGTAGTGTTTTCTGCTAATGGTCCTCTACTGTTCATAGGCTGGTGTCTGATGTGCTATCCTGTACATACAAACTCCAGGTGCTTCTGCCTGTAATTGGCAAGGATCAGACAAACAGAAACCAGTGGGTGTGTTTTTTTTTATGTTTGGCTGAATTCTGTCTCCCAGCCTTTCTATTTCTACAAGAACATTCAGATACATCTCAATAATCTGTTGATGTTTCTTGTCCTAATACATTATGAAACAGCCATGTACAGTTCTGATTATTTCTTATTTGTAACAAATAAAACTTGCAGGTAAGATATTGGACATTAAGCAGTTAATGCTATTATTCCATTATGTTAAAATCCTCACTCGCTTTACAATGTGAAGTGACAGAAAGTGAAGAAGCAGCATTTCAGTATGTTGCTACATTACAATGACTTTCAAACAGTGTTGTCTAAACCCCTTACCATGTGCCACTTAGTACAAACAACAACATGGCACACATTTCAAAATAACAAAGATGTCTTTCCTAAGGTTTCACACTCATGTGGAGAGAATCTGGATATTACTGACAGCCAGTAACCAAGAACAGTGACCTACAGATAAAGTAACATTTAAAGATACAGTGTTGCCAAAGAACCAATCAAGGAAGTAATCGCCAGATTACAAAAAGAGGTTTACTGAACGTGAGCAATCGGAGCTGTCTGGAAATCCTGCTTTAATTAGCTTGAGCTGTAACAAAACAGCAAATGGTGTTCCATTTGCATGAAATTTACACGTTCAACGTGAATGTTTATATGATGGTACTGTTCAGAAAAAAACAGGAATGTTATATAATCACTAACACAATTTTTATAATCACTCAGTAGTGATCAACAGAACCACATGTATCCTAACAGATTTTGAGTCTTGGTAGACATCCATTAGAAGTTCATATGAGGTAAAGACCTATGAAAGCTAAAATACATCACTGCGTAACTAGCAGTGAGAAGTATGGAATTCTATCTTTACACTGTTAGCTGAAAGAAAGTGTTGCTGTAAGCTATTGCAAACAATTTCTTTTTATGCCTAGTTGACACAGGGATAATTTGCAATCCAGAATTCGTATAGAAGTCTCACACAGATCTCTGCAAAACATTTTATCACCCCGAAACCTGAATTTGCATCTCATATAATATTAAGCCCATGTGCTGACTATTCACAGATACAAAAGAGTTTCCAGAGGACCATGCGTAAAGCATAAAAATTGTACCCAGAAGCGATGCCTTCAGAAATCTACAAAAGATGTTTATTCAGGAACAGAATTTAAAGTAGTTTCATGAAAAATGTGACAGTTTGAAGCATGGTCAAATTCACAAAATAAAATCATTAGAATAAATGACAGGAAGATGAAATTGGTAATGTGAAACGTTTATATATTGTGGCAGTCCAAAGAAGTGCTTTCATAATAAAATGGCATATAATGAATGGGCCACATGGAGTGTGTGTGTGTGTGTGTGTGTGCGTGTGCATGCGTGCACGTGTGTGTGTGTGTACATGCATGTCTGTGCTAGACCCTGAAACGTAGTTGTCTGGGTACACTAATACTTTTAAATTTTGTTGTAGATAAGAGCATGAAGAACATACTGTTAATGACTTTTACTGTAACAAATTTAGTGATTTATTGGTAATTCTTTAGTAAACAAACCTTTCTCAATATATTAGTTCACTAAGTTTTGAAAGTTATGCTACTGGTGGCTCAATGGGTAGGCCATCAGGCTGGAATGCAGAAGTCTCCTGGTTTGAATCCCAGCCCTACCACCAGGTGTGTCCTTGAGCAAGATACCCTGTGCTAGCTCATTGTAACATGTATTTGAAATGTTGTAAGTTGTTTTGGATAAAAGTGTCTGCAAAGTTAGTAAATAATTTATTAATACTGAGACTGGATGGCTACTGCAAGTCTCTCCCAGAAAATACAGCGCTGGTTATACCCTGGATGGGGTGGAGGCTGAACGGAGGGTGTGCGCATGCACACATGTCCAGGTGTGATTTGTAGCCATCATCCCTGAGGTGACAAGATATCCTGCTGTTCCTTTGTGTCACTGCCTCAAAATGCATTAATACCGATATGAAGAAATCAGCCAACTCACCGTATTTAATTGCAGCTAGTCACTGCAGCATGGGCTCTCATCTGTTAATGACCTGGCTAACCCAGTCTTTATGAAATTAATTTAACGTTTTCTGTTGGCTATGGTGAAATTGATATAACTATATTTTACACATACATATAAACTTTTTCCATTACAAGAAAGTGTTTAATTTTATACATTTCTGGAATGCACTTAGACTTTTGATATATGATATTTTAAATTACTGAAAAAAATATTTAATGGATTAAGTAAACATCATGTAATTATTTTCAAGGTCTTGGTAATGCCCTTGAAAATAGTCACTTTTTTTGAACGCCTGGTTCTTTTATAAACTATAAAAAAATGTAACATACTATTGAGTTAACCACACATTTATATAACATGTCAAGGTTCACATTTGGTACAACTAAGTGAAATGACACCCAGTCAAATTATATCTTATCTTGCGTTTATAATTGAAACAGATTTTTTTACATTGTCGCATTAACTCCACAGCACATCACTAACAGAAACATATTTTAAGTTCTGTACACAGTGATTTTTTGAATGGAATTAAGGGAATCCTAGTGTTACTAAAACACTGAAAAGATAAATGGCCGACTCTTGAAATGCTTTCAGAATTATAGGGAGTGAGTAATAACACCCCCATTTGGCCAATGGATTGTTGCAAATAATTGAATAAATCAAGCAATTAGTTTTTTTTTTCTTCAAGAAAACTTTATTTTTAGATTAAGAATTTTAAGATTAATAAACAATCCATAATCATGGGATAAACTGAGTATTGATCAAATCACTTTGTCCACTTACACATTAATGTGTTGTAGTGAAGCTGTCTGAATATCTCATAAAATTATCTTCACAAAGTGGAGACAGGCGGGAATTTCAACACCATAAATTTTGTGGTTTTTTTCCTGGATAGTAATAATAGTGCTCTTTTCCCCATTTCACCCAAGTTTAAACCATTTTATTTCTGTTTAAGAAGTCATTTGCCTTGATTGGTCCAAGAAGGTCAATACAGATTACATCATCGATGGATATTTATTCTTCTGCCTGTTATAACAAAACCATAGGCTCATGCTAACTAGAAACATTGAAAACAGGTCACTTAAAACATTTTCACGGTCTGTCTGAAATCAGGTGTTTTGTGAAAATGTAAAATCTTGGCTTTAAAAATCTGGTGCTTTTTACTACTAGCAACAACTGTATGAAAAAAACTAGTTCAGAATTTAATTAAATTTTAATATAAAGTTTTTTTCAATATATATCCAGTGGCTATACATAAGGATTTTCTAACTACTAAAACTGTCAGTTATGATTTTATATTCAAGCATTTTCAAAAAGATACGAAAAATGTGTTTGAAATCCAGAGGGCTAAACAGAGTTCTTACTCATTAATCACCAATTGTTTT
Organism: Chitala chitala; assembly: GCA_025773905.1. Classification (NCBI taxonomy): domain Eukaryota; kingdom Metazoa; phylum Chordata; class Actinopteri; order Osteoglossiformes; family Notopteridae; genus Chitala; species Chitala chitala. Next base: position 29,046 of record JABJVR010001856.1, read on the forward strand.
TACATGAGTGACATGCAGAGAGTTCACTCAGCTTAAAAAAAAAAAAAAAAAAAAAACTTTAAGCAGATGTTGACGACTGACATTTAAGGAAAACTGGCACATGATTTTTCCCTCTCAAGTTCAAGAGCAGATGGCGTTTAGAGGCACAGGCCTCAAATTTTCCAAATATTATGATTCTAAAACTGATAATGATGAAAGGATGTTATCACTTCAGTGTGGTATTACACATTGTCTTGCACCTGACTTCCTGAATTATCACTACCCTGCTGCATGCTTTGTGATGGCACTGAATTTAAAATGACTTCTAATGTGTACAGATCTGCAGCAATTATGCTAATGTACTCCCTGTGGAAATAGCGATCAGGAAGCCTTTCCTGAAATTTAGCTTGAATTTCAGAAAAAAAAAAAAATTAAAGGTCACACTGGAGGCTACGCAGAGTTTAATGTGAAACTGATATACAAGAGTGCAGCAGTTTTACTAAAGAGCTTTAACTTTTATATATTTTTTTCTCTTAGTTACTGCTGTTGTCTCATACTTGCATGGTTGTAGATTCAAATCCGGCTCTGTGCGTGCGTGCGTGTGTGTGTGTGTGTGTGTGTGTGTGTGTGTGTTTGCGCACACACGTTCACCTGTCCTTGTATAGGCTGGTACCTTACTCAATGGAGAGGACTCAGTGACCCTGTCTTAGACAAGCAGTTAAAAATGAATAAATGAATGGAAAATGCTGATATGTATTATAATTTCTTTGTGATCTAGTGCCGTGTGGTTGTTTGCGCATATATAATATATATTTTTAAAGTTTTTTCTTGATTTCTTTTGCATTTCATAAGCACCAACGCAGCATTTCCTGAAGAAAAAAACAAATAAACGTGAGTGTGTGTTAGTCTTACGAATAACCAGCAGAGTTCTGCATTTAGAAGACTAGAATTTTGCAATAACCAACTTGTTAACTTTATCCATTATAAAAATGTACACCAAATGAATTGGATTTCCAGCATCAACACACTTTCATGTTTCATTCTTGGACAGATGTTCAAAGTGCAATTGTTTGTCAAAGTAAAATGGACCAATTGTTTTTAAATTAATTTAATCATCCAGCCAAACCACCCCCCAGCTTTTAAAAAGGCAGTCTTTATGCTTGTTTTTTATAGCACAATTTGTGATTGTTAGACTGTATAAATAAACCACAAAATTGCTTTCTTTATTAGAATGTATTAAATGGCAAAAGTCATCCACAATGTTCAAGTTAATTGAAATAAGTTGACAGAAACCAAATGCACATGTATTATGAAAACACCGTGAAAGACGCCTGCATTAGCCCCCGTGTCACATACCCCTGTGTTATATTATCCTCTTACACAAAATCAGGTGTGAAATGTCATTGTGGTTGAAATTTCATGTGAAAGCACGTGTATGGTATAATGGAGACGTCTTGTCCACTGAACCCCGAAAAATGGCACAGGAGGATATAAATAACATTGTGTCTATAGGCAATCCTCTGTCTGCTGCATTTGTGTCTTTTTAGATTTCAAAATATTCATTTGACTTTCTTCAACACCCCCGTCCTGGTGAGGGCTACCCTTTTGTCTGAGTCTTCACTGATGAACTTTATATCAACGCACCATTTATTCCCGTTTGTTTCCCCTTAAACTTGATAACGAAGGACACTATGGCAGACAGCCTTTTATGAAATGGTAAAATTCTCCCAACCCTGGTTATGCCGTAATTCTCTTGGCTCTTGTTATTGTTAGAGTGGTTTTAAAGCATGTTTTAAAATTGAGCTTTCACTGCCTGTGCTGTCTGGTTATGCAGAATTCTTATGGCCCAGTTCAGTCTTGTAATTTGTTATTTCTGTTGCATGATGCAATCTGACGGAATGGCTGGGACTTTTAGAACATTATTAAAATGTCTTTATAGTAAGTGTGTGATCATGGTTTATTTTTCTTCCTGTTGAAAGATTTCTTAATTTAATAGATGAAAACGCTGCTTCTCTGCATTGGAGCTCAAGCAGATAGAGTCGTTAGGAATAAGTTTAATTTATATAGCGGCTTAAACAGACCCAAGGTGACCTGGACTTGGGTATTTTTTTTTTCTTTTTGAAAATAACAGCTAAAGATCATAGAGGCTGTGGCCAACAAATTATCTCTCATGTTTTATCTGCGATCGTGACACACTGACGTTTTGCACCACGTTCCATGTGTGCTGTTACTATAATAAATTATCCCCCCACACACAAAATTTAAAAAGTTAACTTGACTGTCTTATTTTGCAGCTCATAGTTCTTTAGTTGAATTATCTGTATTTCTATAATGTCTGAGCGGTGCAGACAGACACCCGCTTTGAGTGGGTGTACACACACATGTACACACACACACACACACACACACACACACACACACACACACACACACACACACACACACACACACACACACACTCACACTCATCCACCCACATGGGACCACTGGTGGCCAGGCTGAAACACATGTTACGTGGGGAGCAGACAGCTCTCCTCTCAGCACCCAGAGTCCTGTGTTCGTTTTACACACATGCTATGCTCTATGCTGCAGATCGTGACAGGCTGCTCTGGGCTTGGATAATGCAGCCTGCACAAGAGCTGAACTTTGCTATGTAATTGTGATGCAATGTCATATTTACAAAAGTCTTTGACATGCACACACACACACACACACACACACACAGATCATGCTTTTTTTTTTTTTTTTACAAAGTATTATGGTCAACTGTACATATTTTTTGATATGTAGGCAAAATGTCCATTAAAAATAGTACCGAGGGTATATCAAAGGCATATGGATGATCTTCAGATGTTTCTCAAAACGATAACATCCATCCAGTTGATTTTGGTTGTGTGCCAATATATATATTTTTTTCTTTTGGAGTCACAGTAACTGAGGCAGCACAGCTTGCAGTGAATCAAAATGTTCTGTCATGCAAGTCTGACACCATCTGTCCAATGTGATTGAAATCTACTTATCTGTGTGATTTGTGCCACAGTGAGAGGACATCTAATGCCACACCCCGTCAACTGGCTCTAAGGAAGTAAGTAACAGGGGATGTGGAGTGTGGCCGGGCGTGGCTGACAGGCCGTTAACCGTTTGACAGGTTACAGTATACAACCTGACAATTGTGCGCCACGGTAACCGTTAATGACAACGACAACTTTGCCTGTTCAAAAAAAGTTTTACCCAGCATTTTTACAAGTATTATTTATTTAAATACAGACTTTAAATGTGACAAAGCATGTGCTCGAACCTCAGGAGGTCACCACGCGTCAAACGTGACTGAAACCTGATGGTAGCCACAGGCAGGGAGAATCCGTTGCTGTCCTTCAAGAGGAGAAGTGACGTTAATGGGAGATTTGAGGTTTAATAAGACCGTTCAAAAATTGGTAAAAAGCAGCCAGTAGGAGCCGGAGCAGTCTACAGCAGACGCACGCAGGCGAGAGGGTGGACGTGTGCCCAGTCATGCGTTTGGACTCTGCTTTCGGATTGTTGCACCTCGAACATGCTGGGCTGACCAGAACACATCAGTCACTTCAATCACGATCAAATTCATCCCACACAAACGTGGTTTTAAATAAACGATCAATTGTACTCAGTCTCGCTCCGTGCTTCAGTGAGTGGTGATAGGTGGGGATGAACTACTGGAGCTTTACTCAGGCTGGAAAATGTTTTACGGACTTTTCTTTTGCTGATGGGCCAGGCCTCCACATGGTCAGGAGAGAAGCATGCTCATGTGTGTATGCACACGCGTGTGTGTTTTGGAGGAGGATTTACAGAAAGGTCATGCCGGAGACGATTGTCCACAAACATAGGACAGCGCAGTGCCCCCAAAAAAAGGAGACCGAAAAAGTAAAAAAATGTATTACCGTATAATCCCGAATACAGCTCGCTCTTTTTTCGAAAAAAAAATAAAATAAAATAAAATAAATACTTTTGAAATTCGTGAATTCGGATTTGGCAACTGCGTTTCCAGGTCACTCGAACTGGCAACGTGCTGCGCCGGCTCATTTACAGTCGCGTTCTCAGTGAGGAAGCATCCGTGTCAATAAGCGATGAACTCAAAACAGCGTTTGGGTAATTTACTGCGAGTGACAAATTGACAGTTGCGAGCGAAGCTGAAATTATCGGAAATCACGCCACAGGCAGGAAGTATGATATTCGCGAGTCACGTATTCGGGATTGTTTTTTAATTACTTTGACTTGGGAAAGTGTTTGAAATGAGCAATTTTACAAAATTTCTGCAAATGTGCTTCGAAATAGCCAAGTAATCATGTGTGATTTTTTTTTTCTTTTCTGAATTTTGTCCTTAAAAATATAGGGTGCGTCTTATTCCATGGCAGGTGGTATTCCGGGTTATACGGTATTTTAAAATTTATAACTCTGGAACATTGGTTATATGATTGATTACGTTAGGTATTTGTTTAGAAAACAACTCTTATTTATCTCCTTCACAGCAAATGTTGTATCGTTAAATGCTGCACTAGAGTAATAAGGTCACAGACTTACTGCTCTCACAGACCTGATGGTCTGAAAATAAGGTTCCCCCAATTCTGTTATCAACAGTTGCTATGATGCATTCTAGAGGTAAATGAAGAAGACAGGATAGTTTGGGATCGAATTTCAAAAAGTTAAATATAAGTTAAATATACAGACCTGTGTTTCAATCCTTTTAACGTTTTAAGGAGTTTTTCATATGGCTACAGCTGCTATTAATAAAATGTACTGCATTGCATTTATTGTCTAACAGTGACAGAAACTGGCTTTAATTATAATTTCATTATGTGTACAGAGGGATTCTAAAGAAAATTTGTGTTGTGAAAGTGAGGACCAGTTACAAAAATAGCTAAATTTAATACGTATTAATAAAAATTTACATTTGACAGAGCAAGGTATAATAAACGCAGGTTAATAAATATGCTTGTTTTTATAAATATACAATACAAATATAATTTAAATAAAGTTATATCTGTCACTTACTGCAGTATAATTACTTAAATTATTGTTGATTGAGTAACGTTTTATAAACACACTTTGGAAAAGCCTCACATTAGTACACCCAAGTCTTAGAACAGCTCTTGAAAGGCAGTTCACTGTTTATCCAGATTGTGTAATTAGAGATTTCACTTTATGACTTAAGAGGTGTGACTGATTTCTCAGTTGTTGCTTATGTGAGTTGCATAAATAAGCCAGCGCTTTAACAATGACTATTTGCCACTTCAACAGAAAGGTAAAAGTGAACCACACATGAAATAGGTTGTTTACTGGGGATGGTAAACACACCTGTTGCTTAGTACTTGTTGACTTCTTTAAAATTGCTACCTACACTTGAAATTAATTTAAACAAACCGTTTATGTAGAATGACAAACATGGTAATAGCACAGTAAACCACGGAAATGCATAGTGAAATAATTAATGGCAGATGCAGCCATTTGTACTAAAGCAAACCCAGGGGGAAAAACTAGGGTCTCTCATACAACTGACCAAACCCACCTATGGTCAGGTATTACCATATGGACTTTGGGGATTCCTTTACTGGTATATTGTTGAAAAAACACTGCCCTGTCAAATAATATATATTTGTATTGACACTTTAAGAATGTGCTGTGTTATGATGATTTAGCAAAGCACATTTGTACTTCCATATATTGACATGTGCGTTAGTGAAGCATTGAAGGTGTTACATGCATGTGGCATGTAGGAGTTTGACAGGACATCGGCTGTCCCAGATTGACAAAGGCGATAAAGTTCTGTAGGAACCAGAGCTCTCTAGGAATGCTAGAACAAAACATACTTTATATTGCCTTTTTGTATATGCGTAGAAAATGTTCTGTATTCTTTGACATTTCACAGAGATTTGACCGGACTGTAAATGATACTCATTGTGAAGTTTTAAACTTTAAACTAAGCTGGATATTATTTGTAAATTGCTTTTCTCAGGAAGGTTTACCTACAATATGTCTGGATATGAATATATTTATAGAAGTATAAATGACAGGTGAAGATTTCAGTCCCGTCCACTTTACACGGCACTGCTCAACTTGTAGTGAACTTGCAGTACAAGGGTGTCGCTTATCTTGGCAAGAGTGTGCGCTTAAATATTTATACTGAATCCCCACACATCTGACACAAATTACCAGGTTAAATGAGAACTCCAGTCTTTTTTGCATATTTCATAAAGCCCCTCACCAGATCAGGTTTTATTGAGAATGCTACATTGTAACACATCTTCCATGCATTCATATGCGATGTGATTAAAAGCAAGTTCACAGAGTGTGTAGAAACCAAGTAAGGGGAAAATAAATCATGTCGCTGTAGGAACTTCAAAATTGTATAGTTTTTAATACAGAGGAAACCATTTTATCTCTGTAATAAACGCGCCCATTCCTTTTTGCTGAGTGGTGCTGATCATCCATTCCGTTCACGTAAAACTCCAATGATGTGAAAGATGTCATTTTAAAAACACTGATAAGAAAGGAGTCTATTGAATACACTTGTTAAAAGTGTTTGGAGCAAACATACGCTAATAACATGTACATACCTCATAGACACAAAATAATAATTGTCAGCCATGAATTTGACTGTGCAGAGATGTACAAAACTTGGTGTTCTCTTCTCTTCAAAGGCACCGTTTGATGTTTGTTTGTGAGGAAGTCAGTTTGAGCTTCGACATGCATTTACAATGTAACAGGGTCGGAACTCTGCTATATGAAGCCTCAGATCGATAGGAGTAACAGAAAGTACGGGTCCGCTGTGAGTAGCAGCATCACCTCGGAAGAACACAAGCGCAGCCCGACTGCAGCTCCGCGCGCAGCTCTGTGAGGCAGTTGTCCGCAGGTGTGTGGCTGGCGGTGGCGAGCGGTGCGGCACGTTTTCCGCCAGCGTCAGCAGTATGTGTGTTTTTGCGACATGAGGCTGGCTGCGTCTATGGGAAGCAGTTGACTTGGCAGGTAGTGACCCAGAGGAGCTGCTCACCTGCTGTGTTAACATACAGGTACACAAATCGGAAACCCTCACGCAAATTACCGCAGTGATTAAGGGAGTGAATCTAAATGCTCGTACAGAGCAATAAAAATATGAATTGCTTATTTGGTGCAAAAATTGATAGCTGATCGTTAAATGTACAGGGAATTACACCAAGAACAAAAGTGAAATACTTGCTGCATGGCCCATTAAGAAGTTTAACGATTATTAAAAAAAAAAAAAAAACTCCCGTTTGAACACTATTAGTGTAAATACCAGTACTGATTATTATCATTTCTGAGAATATGTGTGGGATGTTTGGCAGCCATGCAAAGAAAGACCAAGCCTCTGATACATCACACGTGGGTCCGTTACAACCTGAACTATAATTTCCACATGGGCACTGGACAGGTCCCAGAGCTCCAGACTGTGGCATGATTTTGAACACTTGGCTATTTCTTTTTCTTCATGAATATTAATGTACTGCGCTCACTTCAGAACTGCGGTTTTAATTCACTGGGTAATTTTGTGAGGAAATGAAAATGGTTTGAAGGAAATTTAATCAAGGTTTCCAATTGTTTAGAAGATCATAACCACCAGCATGAGGTTAAGGGCTCATTAAGTTAAATGAACAAAATCTAGATGTATAGAGTTCTGCACTTCACCTTTAAATAGAAATTAATAATGGATGCTGAGTGGTTTCGGTGCAATATGACAAAGATGATATAATGAATATCAACCAAGTTTTCACATACAATTCATTATGCTGCTCTGAACCCTCAGGATCTGGGAAGTCACCATTCTTTCCTGTTCTCAGACGGAGCACAAAGGTTAAGTTAAACTGAATGTAGCACAATTCCCATTAAAGGATATAAATATATAGCATGCAGTCTAGTGAGGTCAACTCTCCTTACTCCATACCCTTGGGGACATTTATATTGTTGTGTGGACTGGAGAAATATATACAGCTACAGTGTATAGGACTGCTTAAATTGTGTTCCATCATTAAACTAATCAGGGAATTTGCTTAGCTTCCTTGAATTAGGAAAACTTGCTTCAAACAATTTGTCATATTGACAGGTGTCAGCAAATCACAAGCTGTTAAATTGAACTGAGTTGTGTTGGGTTCGGTGCACTTTTATACAGGTATTTGCACAATGTTGATACCACAAGGCATTTAACGAGAATGTAGAATAAGCAAGAAGCATAAAGACTGCACTCAGTCCTGATTGGTTTAATTTTTTTGGCTGTCTAAACTGTAAATAGACACAACTCTGCTATGAAACTTGAATAGAGGCCATGGAAATTCGTGCAGCCACTTGTTACAGTGGATAGAGCTGAAGTTTGTGATTGTTTGTAGCATGTTTTGTGTTTATTAATATTTGAAAAGAAAATCCTGCCAAGTATAAATCTGAAACACCTCCAGTTGTGCACAAGGTGACAAAATTAATTTAGAAGAAATTAAAAAGCACAACTTGAAAATTGGTGTTCCATATGCTACAACTGCTTCTACTTTGTGGGAAGACAGAAGACTCTTTTGTGTGATTCTGTGTGTGTGTGTGTGTGTGTTTATAATGTAGTGCTCTTTGAGTACCATACTATGTACACATTTCACTGTTGCTATTTGTATTGCTTTTACTCTGTAAGATTTGCAATTTCTTCTGTAAAGTGCTTTGAGGCACATCGTTGTAAAAGGCACTATATAAAAATAAATTGAAATGAACTTAAATTTATAACAATAAATTAGCTCTTAATGGCCACATATGTACAATGTATTACTGAGACTTGGTGTATATATTTACAGGTTCCATCTGTAAAGGCTGCTGTCTGGATGTGTCATTTAAGATCATTTAGTCTTTGGTGTTCCTTCAACTGGTGTACAAGGTCTATAGCTCTATTGACATTCATTGTGCTCTTATAGCACCATTCAAACGTTAGCTGGTGACAATTGAGCTGCTGTTCACGTGAGCAACTGTTGCTTAGCAACTCATTAAACTCCCACCACAATCAGACCACTGGAGGATGAAACATTTAGCTCTCCTTAAGCTTCTAAGTGCCATTGATTCTGCACACATGTGTGTACTACCCAAGTGGCAGTCTGCAGTTTCTCATCAATAGAGCACGATCTTGCTCATTTATTTTGCCAATTATTGTTAAGGGAATAATTAAAATAATGACTAGGGCCTGTCCTTTTAAATCCGGTCTACATCACCAACTTCAACGTACAGGATACATTTTAGAGGGAATTCTGAATTAAAACAAATTAAGGTTTATTTTTCAGGAGTCTAACTAATCTTTTGTAAAAAAATTTTAAAAAATTCAGAACATGTTTCTGTACAATAAAAAATTGTGCTTTGGCATGAATGTTGTGAAACAATTTGTGAGGTCTGTGGTTGAAACTGAGATGCCTCGATTAAAAATGAAAGAGATCGCAGGCTTTTAAAGTTGTCTACATCCCTCTGGGACTGCTCAAGTGTTTCCCGTCAACCTCTCATTTGTTAAAGATGGTTAAGACGCATATTTATCCTGCTAACCACACTTTCAAATTTAATTTTGCACATAATGACTCTCCTCAGGAAAAAAAAAAATCATTGCCAACAGCAGCCTGAATTTATACGTAGTGACGGGTAAGATAAAACGCCTGATGTGACATGACAGGTAGTCTTAGTATGTACTGTCAATCACTGCACTGTTTTTAATAGTGCGAACTGGTGAAGTGAGGTGGCCACAGGAAATTGTGGCAGTTTTTTTCCCCGTTACTTTTCACCAGTCAGATATATTATGGATGTGCATAAAGATCTCGTACACCGACGTCTTAATTTGTTCTTGTTACATCAGGCAGGTCATTGATTTTACAACCATTCTGTACATCAAGGGTAAGCACAAAGGTTGCTTTAAAACAAATAATTTAATCAACACACTAAAATTAAGATCAAAATTGAAGGTGAGGTGTTTAAAATAAACCCGCACCATGTGCCGTGTTATGAGCAAATTACAAAAGGTTTCATTGTAATGGTCATTATGTTGGTAAATGGCCCCTTTTAACACTGGGGAAAGTCATGAGCAAATCTAAAGAAAAAAATATATTCATTAATGAGAAGGAAAAAAGAGCAATCCTCATTTGTGCTTCAGATTTTATCATGTGGTTTAATGTGCGAACCCGAATTTTTGCATGTACACAATTTCCTCAGAACATAACAGTCCAATTGTTTAGAGATGATAAAGATCTGGTAACGGTAATAAAATAAGAATCACTGCTGCTTGGAAATAATTATACATACTTTTTTTTGAGAAAAACTAATGCATAGTCATTGGGGTGTATGCTGATTTTAACAGCACGTATTTTAAGAGCCATTACATTTTTAGCCTATAGGTTATTAAACAGATACAGCCAGTTATGAGACTCTTGCTTCTTAAAGACTTGATTTCCTCCATGAAAATGAGCTTTTATTGAGCACTAAGAGGACCAAATCCATGTCCCTCAGGTTGCTTTTTGTAAGAACAACATATCACTTGCAAGCTAATTCAGCAACACCAGAACATAATTATGACATGTTTATTTTTTTTACCATATTTTCATACTAATACACCATACAGATTGTAGCTGGTAGGGGACATTGCAGGGAAGAACCATAGCTGAAAAATTGTAATGCTGCTGTTGATTAGGTTTAATTTGATAACATTTGGTTATGCAGTTATGCAAATGACTTTTAGCAGTTTTTTGCCAAATAGTCTTTCATAGGTTTCAATGATGTAAATCAGGTTTGCATCTAGTTTTGCTGTATAATATTGCCAAATCCATTTTTTTCTGAGAAACTATGTAGTTATTACTGCTTTTCAATCTTGCTTTGCATTGTTACTCGTTTTTTTCTTTTCTGTCACTGAAATCAATGTTACCGTCAGACCAAGAGGATCAGATGTTTGAATGTCAGACAGGGACAGTCATTGATCTGAACACCAAGTATGTCATTAATTATTTTGACTTGCAACACATTTGCCCGTCAGAATAATTTTTCCAACACTAATGTGATTCAGCCTCCACAATGTTAAAAAGCGACACAATTCACCAGCTGGATGGTAGTAATACCACCTGCCAAACATTTGGTTTGATTCAGTAATCGGATAAGAAAAACAAAATGCTTTGTACCACACATCAACTATTATGCTTGTTTATTTATAAGTAAAAATGTGTAGTTTAGGAGACATTATTTGTTTGTAGTTGCTTTTAACATATTAAGCTTATTGCAAACCCAGTCTTTGCTGCCTGCAGCTAACAGAAATGACTGAAATAGTTTGATATTTATAAAGTAGTGGAGAACTTCCTGTTGGTCCTTGATTACACATAGAGATGTTTGGATAAATGTCACAACTAACAACCAAGACTTATACATTAGGGAAAACAAACCACACTTAACGCTGACCTGTGTTTAAGAGAAGTGTGGCAATTTCATAAATAATTTTCTTGGCTGAACTCTAGCACAAAAAGAAATGCCAGGAAATTGTGTCATGGCTTTTCCATACTGTGAAAAAATGTGTGTGTTTGTGTGTGTGTGTGTGTGTGTGTGTGTGTGTGTGTGTGTGTGTGTGTGTGTGTGTGTGTGTGTGTGTGTGTGTAAGTGGTCAGTTGTAGATCCTTGCTGAAGTCTATGCATGCAATCATCAGATCAGCATTTCTAAGAAATATTGTTTTTGCCTGGAAACATAAAGACCATTATGAGCAATTATACTTTGGTGTGAAGAATACATTAATGTGATCCAGGAGACTGAGGTGAAATGATGCTCTCTTGGATATGGTAGATTTTCAGATGATTACTGTTACATCCATTTGGGTGTAATCTTGTATTAGTGCAACTAATGTAAGTCTCAACAGGATCTCACTGCAGTAGCACAACTGAAAGGTTTGGCAGCTTATGGCTACAAAAGTTATTGGGAATATTGGCATCCGACAGTGAGCCAAGCTTCCTAATGTACATACATATTAGCTGAGGTGACTTTGAGGACAGAATGATACACTTTTCTCCACCCAGCTCCGTCACAACAACCAAAAACGAGCATCATTAGGCCATGAGTAGAGGCTAAAAGTGTTCATCATACCAGAATATAGCTATATGTACAGATCTTTTAAATAATTCCAAGTGGCAAGTGCCCTGTAGTTTATGACATCTGTCTTGTGGAAAGACCTACACTGAAATTAACTCAGTATTTTACTGGTAGCTGTTACAGCATGAGCTAAACTGGTCTGGCATGGTTAAAATGTTCTTTTATTGATCAGAGTCCTTGCAGCAGCATTTTTAACAAGGTGAAGGGTATCCATCAAGTGTAGAAGCAAGCTGGAGAGCAGGGCATTACATGCAAGTCCCAATTCTCCTCCTTCACTAAAGGATGGGGAACTGTTAGCTTTAATGTGTTTCCCAGATGTGAAAACTCTAGCCTTGAAATATATTTCTAATATGAGTGTCAAAGAATAGATCAAGATCAATGACAAACGCATGGCCTTTAACGACCTGACTTGCTGTTACTGATTGACTGTCAAATTTTGGACTATATCTTGACAATAATCTCCTTTTTTTTAGCCTAAAGACTGCTATCTCAAATTCAAGAGCATAAGTTGCAAGTCATCCATTCTTTTGTCTCTCAGGCAAAATTCCAGTTTAAGACAGTTTTATTGAGATGCTGAGATGTCTGTTATCAGCCTACGGGAGTTTTGGGTACGTTGCTTTTAAAATACAATCTGTTACAGGATTGACTCTTGACTACTCAGGGTTATAAGCAATCTTAAGAGACAATGTGGTAACATTGTCCAAAATCTAACATGAAATTCACCATGAGATTTGATACTCCTTATATAAGTCATCTACATATGACACAATGATTTATTTTATTTTTATTTTTTCTAATTGGAATGTTAATTGGCGGCACAGTGGCAGGTGGTTAGCACCGTTGCCCCTCACCTCCAGGCCTGGGGCTTGACTCCCCTCTCATGCCTGTGTGTGTGGAGTTTGCATGTTCTCTCTGTGCTTGGTGGGTTTCCTCCAAGTTCTCCGGTTTCCTCCCACACTCCAAAGACATGCAGGTTAGGTTGATTGGTGTCTCCAAATTTCCCATAGAGTGTGTGTGTGTGTGTGTGTGTGTGTGTGCGCCCGCTCTGTGGTGGGTTGGTCCCTGCCCTGGGTGTCCCCTGCCCTGTACCCTGTGCCTCATGGGATGGGCTCCAGGTTTCCCGCGACCCTGATTTGGACAAGCGGTATAGTGGATGGATGGATGGATGGACGGATGGAATGTTAATTTGCTAAAGTTTTATTTGTATATTTTTAATGGAACAATGTAGATTAGGACTGCAATGATTCAATCTGATAGGTATTCTACTGATTACTAAAGCTACTAGCATCATTCCTGACTGCCCCACAACAAAGCATGCATTAGTTTGTGTATGTTAAAAGCCATATTAATTTAATAATATGCTACATATAGTTTTGCTTCTGTTTAGAGGAATTTGGTGATTTATTTAACCAAAATTTAAGGAGAACGTTTATAAACAGATTAGCAGCAAGTCCACTTAACGTGTAACTCCGATTCCTATCAGGTGCCAGCCTGGAGCTGTGAAAAGGTGAAACAAGTCAGGAGGTCCTCCTGTAAGATGTGCAAGTCAGGAGGTCCTCCTGTAAGGTGTGCAAGTTAAGAAATGACACAAGCAGGTGTGAAATTGGTGTGATAAAAGAGCTGGAATGCTTTGGCTCGTAAGGCTGCAGATTTAAAGTAGAAATGTATGAGTGCTAATGTGTTAAATAATTTAATTTAGGCTGTTACGAAGTCTAACAAGGAGCCCTGCAGCTGACGGCTTGCTGAGGATGTTCTCTGTGACAACAATCCCAGTCAGACTGATTAACAGCAGCTGGTATTATTGACTATTAAATTGACGCTGCTCGGTGTGTTTTGTGGCTTGCACATTGCTATGCTGTACCTGTTTCCATTGATCTAACTGCCTTTTGACTTGCACAATTCACCGGTAGCCCCAGCTGAACTGAAAGCTCTTTCAGGTCACCGCCTGGTCTTATATTTATGAAAAGTAGCTAGACCAAGAGGACAGATTGTTGGACAGAAGCATAAATCAAAATGTAATATAGACATAATGAAGCCAACAGGGCTAGAGAGGTGGTAAGTTCACTTTAAACCAGTTTTGGAACACAAACGCCAAAAATCATGATCCAGGGAAAATGAAAAACAATTGGGGATCGAAGAAGTTGCAGCAAACTGTCCAGTGTGGAGTTAACAGGACACACGCTTTTTCACTCTTGAAAATATTCCTCATAATTGCCTAAAGACTGAAGCTACTACCTTTTGAATGTAACTATGGCAACTGGGATGAAGGGGGCAGCCACTCCCTCCTGCCTTCTAAGTAGGGTTTATAATGTCAGCGAAAGTTGAGCTGGCCTGCTGTAATTCTGCTGTAACGTGATCGTGCCGGCCCTCTCTTTATGACAGACACTTACTGATAAACATATTTCCCCTCCCCATGACCGTTTTAGGAGGTTGGTCCAGTCCTTAATTGCTCTGATACAACTTAGCCTAAGGTGATTGTACATTTATTGGAAAATTCTAATTCACATTTCTAATTTTATTAAATGATTAAATCATTACAAGGTTCAGTTCTATCAAGCTACGGTAAACGATGAGTCGACAGCAGCGAGAAAACAGGTTTGTGATGGGGGAAAAAAAAGGTTTCCTGTGGCTATAGCAATAAAACAGCTGGTGACCAAACATAAAATCAGCGTCTGATTTATTGTTCCGGGTAAGGAAATGATGAGGGGAAAGACAGAGCGGGTTGGCTTGGGATATTGTGTGGTTTGGTTATTATGATCCAACTCTCTTATATACAATCATCACTAGCCAACTTTCACAAGTGTGGTGTTGGGAATTTATTTCACTTAAGTTAATTGAGTTTTTTCTACTTGTACACCTTCTCATCCTGACGTTGTGTGGACAAAAGAAAAAAATGTTCTCTGCTGAAACGGTTTTTAGTAAAAGTTTTTTTTTTTTTTTCCTTGCCTTCTTAACAGTTTTGTATAGTTTTTTGGTTGCAGCTGAACATGACTTTTTTTAAACAAGCCATTCAATTTTTTAACCATTGTTTTATTTCTTAATATAAGTTATGTTTTGTTGACAGTTACCAGATGTATTTTTCTGGTTGATTATACGTATTTGATTTGATGTGTACATTTTTTGCATTTTTTGCAGAAATTTTAGCTTCATAAATGGAGGTAATTAGACTTGCCATTAAGTAATTACCAATTTGCAGTCTTTATTCTCTTTTTCTGTGTGTTTTGGGTTCACAAATATGGAATACATCATATGTATTACTCTAATAGGTGGAGGCATGTAAATACATTAAAAAAATTTGAAAAATACATGTTAAACTGATAAGGCATGAGAGTTATTTATGGAGCGTTTATAGAGTTATGCTCCTGTATATGAAAAGGACACTGAATGACATATAAATAGCATCAGAAGTGTTAGAACTGATTTGATATTTTTACCAAAGATGGCAGTCGGACTGAAGAAGTCACCATTCCCTTTCATAACAGATGGGAAAAATTCAACAACAATAAATAAATAGATATTATAAAAGATTAAAACTGAGAGAAAAACATACTTGTTGTTGGAGTTACAATTGTATGAAAATTAAGACTTTCTTACTGTCTTAGAGGACTGACACATTTTTTCATGCAGGGCTTGACCTGTGCAGGGCTTGACCTGTGCATGTATGGTTTAAGGTTTGGTTGATTCATTTGAGATATCCGCAAATAAAGGATGAAGTTGTACTGAAAAGGCCAGAAGTGTAAAGGGTTAAGGCAGCTTGACATGCTTCCTGGCATTTAATCTGAACCACCATCTGTACAAGCCTGAAGTTGAATTAATTTTTTTAGGCTTTCACAGGGAGGAAAGATATTATTAGAAACTGGCTGTCCACCTGTCGTTTCAGACACAGTATTAAATAAGACAACAACACACCAGTAGGAGCTTTTTTTTGTAGATTGCCAGGCTTTAAATGTAAAAAACAACATTATAACATAACTTGCTGTCATTTCATAGGTAGTTATTGTTATTACAAATATGTTGACAAATCTGTTGACAAACATAGACATGATGCTGAAAAAAGCAAAGATGCCACCTCCACGTTTTGACAGTTATGTACCAATAAAAGACAACTAAATAAGGAAATCCCATTTGGCCTAGGCCATGTCTTGTAATTACTTTATTCACAGGAGTAGCTTTTAGATGTAATTATCAAATGTTTGGGAATCCCGTTTTCATGAGGATGCTGCTGCTAATTGTTTTCAACAGGTTCACAGACTGTTTTTATAACATAGCTATGACGAGTCCCCCTGTGAGTTAGCCAATTAAAATAAGTCATGTAGAAGGAAATAAAAAGTACAGCTTGTGGGATAGGCAGATATCACTGCCCTAAAAGCTGGAAGACATTTTGCCTTGAACTGGGAGCCATGTGGCATTTAGCTGACTATATGAGCATTTTGTTAATTTTGTTGTCTGCTTTGTTGCTGGATCAAAGGAAAGAAAGCTCAGGTGTAGCCAACTGCTAGATAAAAGCAGAGGTCTTACTGAGAATAAATGCACCTTATTAATGTAACTCATTGTTTGAACTGGAAGTGCACCTTGCAGATAGCCATGGACAAGACAGGTGGCAAACATAATGCCCTTTTCCTCTTAATATTGATTAATTTTGAAATTTTGAGTACCTGACTCAACTGGGTTTTCGCCTCATTTATTTATTTATTTTTTTGAATGCTTTAAATGCAAAACTTGGTTTTAATATTCCGAGCATGCTCAGGTTTGTCCTTACTCTACCTGTCGTGAAGTTGACATAATTGCTTGTTACAGGCACATCTTCGGCAGGTGTGTTACTCAGCAGGGAAATCTGCTTGTGAAATACACAAGATTGCTCAACCAATCGTACACACAAAAAATGCGCTTTCTTCAGACCATCAAGTACTTCTGCCTCGATGATGATGATGATGATGATGATGATAAAGAGTGGGGGGGTGAACAGATGATGCATCAAGAGGTGAACAGGAATAATTATTTTCATTGCCTGTTTCTCGACAATGCCGTTTTCCAGTTTACCGACTTCACAGCGAGTGAAAATGAAATACAAATAATTTTGTTGAACAACAGCTTTAATTGTTTGGTTTAGCATCTAAATGTAAGCAAGCCTTTGGAATGTAGCTTCTAGGAAACACTCTAGCTGAGGAGAACTGAGAACTCATCTGGTTCTCCAGCAAGCCGTTGTTGTTGAACCATGTAAGTTATGCGTTGGGTGGCTCCATTAGTCTTCACTACTGTTAGCTAACTTTGCAAAAACCCAATGCTGGTCTTTCAGTGCATTCTTTGTAAATTAAATATAGTGACAGTGAGTTTGTTGGAAGTCTTATGGATCCAGACAGCGTGAATGACAAAGACAAGACAAGTATTGCTGAAGATGTCAACTTTGACCCACTTATACCAATTTAAGTGTCTAAATAATATTTCTGTACCATCAGTATTAATATATTGCTGTTTTTTGTTTGTTTCTTTTGCTGCCAAGTCCTTTTTATGCTAAATATTTTCTTTAATATGTATACATAATTTGATAATATGGGTGCAATATTTCAAATAAATCTAGCATTATGTCAATGTACTCATGCAATATTGCACCAAGTAAAGGTTAGCTTTTTATATGTGAAGCACTGTCAGATGCACTGGAATTAAAGTGGAGTAGAAGCAGGCACATCACTGACAGTTCTCTCTGACATCTGTAACTATACTTTTTCCCTCTGCAAGACCTTCAAACGTGCGTGAAAAAACCAAAACCCTCAGTTTAATGAGAAGGCAAAAAAGCGAGGGCCCTAATGCATGTAAATGGTGAGATGTTGCCGGGAAGGCACATTGTGAACACGCTGTAATTACTTCTCTGGGTGCTGGAATAATTCTATGTATGAGTCACAAAGACGAGCTTGAATTTCTCTTCCCCGTGATGAGGCGTCACAGCGAGACACCTGTCTCCGGTGAAAGGGACAACGTGTAATTTCTCCAAGCATCACGTGACTCATTGTGACTCGAGTTGTCATATTTTAGTTGCTTTGACTACGTTTTGAATTTAGTCCCCTATAGAAGAAAAGAAAAAAAAAAAAACTGAATTATCTCTCGGGCGTGAATTAATTTAATCATTTTGGTCAGGGTCCAAGTACTCTGTATACATTACTAACACAAAGTTTGTTAACTTTTATCGCCTACTGGTATGGATCGTTTTGCGTAAGCGGTAAGGTCCTATCTTTCTCCACACTAGAAAGGCAAAAGCAGATAAATGACTGTGCTTTGCCACTGTTGTTTGCTGTGCTCCCGTTTCCAACGGTACTGCTGGTTGACCCCTTTATCCTCTGCCACTTATTTGACAAAATACCTGTCGTGGCAGAAACCCTGGAGTGACAGGGACCGTTAAAGTGGTTACGAAAACAAGGCATCATCTTTGGGAAAGAAAGACATAATTGCTGTTGTGGCAACATTAAAGCAATGGGTGCGTACCCGCAGAGTCGGGGGTGGGTGGGGGGGGGGGCAGCCCACTGCGCGCTTTTGTTTACAGCACCATAAAGGGAAATAATGCGCCTGTTCGATTGCCATTTCCATCCGTCAAACAAACAGGGCCAGGCGATGGGTGCGGAGCGGCGGGCGTGCCGCCACGTTCGGGGATCTCAGGCCCCGATTTCCCGCGGTGATTGAAACGAGCACAGAAGCAAATTTATTTTTAGCCCGTGACCTTGCCAGGGCAGTCGATTTGCCAGACCACACAAGTGCGCCCTGACCAGCTGTTAGCTAGAGGCTGCTGCTGTTATTGTTTAATGCTGTGCTCAGATTAACGTCTTAAAAAAATAAATTTTTTGGTGTCCATTTGTGATTTTTTTTCTTTATTTTCCTGCTGTTTTAGACTGTAACACAACGCAAATTAAATAAAATTTGCCTATAGCAGAATATCTCTAAAACAACATTCAGTTTGCCACAGGGTGTACTGGTGCCGCTGAAATCTGCAGAAGCTAGACTTAAAAAAAATTATTCTCCCCTTTAAATAGTTTGTGAACTCGCATGGCAAAATAGAGGTCTCAGAAAAGAGCAGTAAATCTGCTTATATTTTGCTGAAGCTTCCATCTGCAAAAATGTCAGAAAACTGCGCTAATGTCCATTTACACTTCAACAAACATGAAATGTGAGTACATGTACATTTTTCAGAATTCAAAATGAAAGTTGTCTGGAATCAAGAGAAGGAAAAGTAGGGACCTTTAGTATTAAAGACTTCATTAATTCATTGCCATGCATTATCTTCAGCATGGCAATCTCAATTTCATGTATGCTTTCTTAGACTTTTATACAAAATTATATATAGAAGTATTCACTTGTATTATTGAATAGTTATATATACAGTCAATGTATAATTTTATAAATTATTATGTAATTTCAATATTAAGATTAGTAACACATTTGCTGAGTAGATGCATATTATTTACCAAAGTTTCACAATTTTAGTCTTGAATTCTATGCTTTTGGGACAGCTATAAATATAGGTAAGAAGAATGTAAGAAGGTCAGATATATGTACAGCTACTCAGTGTAATAGTATTATAGTAACAGATTTCAACAACAGCCGCACATTGAAATGTTAAAGGCTTTGTGTTACATTGTTGCACTTTTACTATGTATATACTTTACACAGCATTGAACAGAATATGCAAATCTGTGCTACAACGGAGCCTGAGCTCTTCACGGACACACCAAGTGAAAACCATCCCTTTGTTGAATAAATTTGGGATAAAAAGGACATCTTTTCAGCAACACTGGAAGAGTGAGTGAAATCGCATCTGTTTGCGCAATCGATTCCTCAGGAAATGGATAGTTTTTAGGAATTACACACTGGTTCTTGTCATCGCTGTGTGAACCCATCCTAAAGTGCTGTATCATATAATACCATAGAGCCCTTCTAACTCCATTTTCTTAGATTGTCATTTAGGGACAAGTGTTTTCCAGCCAAATAGATGTGCTTAGTAAGAGCATACATCTGTGGCACAAAATATGCTGTGGCTAAATGCATAAAACTCATTAAAAACTGCACAGTAATCCAAAACTGAAAAAATTTAATGACAAACACTGTATTTAATTCTCTGTCTATTCCCCACACGGCGCTATGGTGAGACTCATTTAGCGAGACTGCATTACTCATGTTAAAAGGTTGCCAGCCCACCAGTGACTCACATTTCTCCAGTGACCACGGGGCCGTGAACGTAGTAACGTGTCAGCGTGCATTCAGAGCCCAAGAGGCCTTCTCCCCTGGAACGATGAGTAAGCGCACAGCATGTTTACTCATCTTCATTGTGGAGCTACGAGACGAGACACTTGTGCTCCTCGCGTACGGCCGCTAAGCTGTGTACTGTGAGTCAAAAATACTAGCGATGATGCAAATTAGATGAGACAGTTGCTTGAAAAGGCCGTTCCCAGCCTGGGTCTGGTGTGAGAACATGCAGCGCAAGAAAAAGGTTCTAACATGTCAACGGGATAGTAGAGAGCTGGATCATTAAAGCTGGATCAAAGGTTCATGCTGGAGAACCGGAGGCTTATAGAAAGGAAATGAGTAAGATCCGGGTTAAAGTACCAATATGTACTGTCAATCTGTCTAGCCGAGCTTTCCAGCATATTGTACTTCAAATGCAACATCACTTTGTGTAACTGACTCTTTGAAAGATTTTTGTATACACATGTAAAAGGTACATTTTATGTTGATTTACATGGTGTTAAATTTGTCAAATTATATTTCATTCACAACATTTGGGGTTTTGATATGTTATCAGGGTTTACTTATTTATGGAATCTTTCATGGTTGGTCTTTCATCCGTTTTTTTAATTCACCTGAAAAAGGTTTTCTAATTTCACCTTTATTTGCAATCTGACCAGGTTTTTAACACTCCATGTAACCTGCTGCTTTTATATGATTTAAACAAGTTATCTTTTTGAAATGACCGTGTCTGGGGTTACATGAATCATAATACATAAAACGTCCCTTTGTCTCAAGGATCAGGAGTTGTCTTTAAAACCAGCAGGTCCTGTTGATGGCACACACACTGTATTCACTTCTTAACAGCAGTGCTACTCTGAGATGCAATTTATTTGCATTTTATTTATCATTATTCAGTTTTCCAGTTCCTATCCTAAATCTTTTAAACATATATGTGTGTGTGTGTCATACATCTGAACATTTATTACATAAACTCATGTCACCTTCCCCAGATATGGGGTGCTGCTGTTCGAACACTGTCAAGTTTGAACTTGCAGTTCCGTTTGATACCTTAAATCCTTGTGATTAACTGGATCTGAATAACCTCATGACTCACCTGATTAGGTACGCATATCATGATCACATCATTGCATTTGATCTGCTTACAGAACAACACTTCTCATTTTCTTGTATATCAGTTCACATGCTGTCGTAAAGGGGAACTGCGGCCCAGTATTCAGCAAACTGGTTTGCAAAACTAAAACTTGTTCACGGATGGATAGATGGCCGTGATTTGAGCTCACTCATAGCTCACTACATTACACTGTGGAGCTCCGGTTCATCTGTCTTAATGGCAGAGAGCAAAGATCAGGCTATGGACAGTAATCCAAGTATTTCACACAACGCCATTCTGGTGTTCATGACTGCCAGTAAAGTCAAGGGTAAAAATGAAACTATATTTGTAATTATTAACACTTCCTAAAATATATAACATAAATAACATTTTTTAAACTGTGAAGCAAATCCAAAGACTTTCTTTGGCAGTTTTGGCCCTCCATGTCCCATCCTGTGCGTGGGAAAGGTGGATGTGTTCAGAATAGGGCTCTCACCCGGGCCCCTATGTGCCTGAACATGTTTTTCCGAGCACTGCTCAGACCGTCCGTTTCACGTGATCAGCCAGCCTTGGCTTCAGTAAATAAAAGGAGTGGTGTTCTGAAGAGCACAGTGTGGAAGGTGTCGTACAGCGCTTAGCAACAGCGGCAGTAGAATGGAAAATGTATTTATTTGTTTTCTAGAAACATAAGCCGTGTAAATTTTTTATCAACCTTGTAGAAAGAACCTGATTCATAATTACGATTTTAATGGCCTTTCAGGATAAATTTTACATTTGAAAGGACAGTCGATGTATGAGCTCAAGCTGAAGTACATATTTTTAGATTTTAAATGTCGCAATACATAATTGGTCGGATCCTCAATATTTGATTGTCTGCTTGTATTTGTTAACCTTTTTTTATATTGCATTACTATCCTGGGTGCACGTTTTGCCACAAGATGGATTATTCACTGTGACGAACCATTTAATAGTTTGTCTTGTTCTGCACAATTCCAGTTTTACTGCATGTCCGGACCCAGCTTCCGGGCAAACTCACCGTCTTGTTTGGACCACAGCAGCCGATATACTGCAACACATTCTGTGTGGCCCTGTGGTCCTTCCAGAAATGTGAAAGCCCATCTGAAGCAGAAGGGACACATTACAGCAGTACGCATGATGCTAATTGGTTCCTTGACATTGGCCTCGTGCTCGCCCCCCCCCCCCCCCCCCGGCGGGGGGGGAGGGGGGGTGGGTGGGGGGGTGTGGCACCAGAACAAG